>CEMG01180451.1:0-10695 GCA_001179705.1 Baeospora myosura
GTTCCTCTCGCGCTCCGGATGTCCCCTCAAGCAGCTTGATTGTCAGGGCGTCTATTTCTCGAGCTCTGCGGAGCTTTCCAATACGTTTCCAATGCTGTCTCACCTCACTCATTTGCGGGTCGTCAGCAACTCTTCCGAGTCTACTACTCCCCCACTTTTTGCGGAAGACATTTTACGTCAGCTCTCATTTTCGACTCACGAAACGACTGAAGAGCTACCCGCCTTTTCCATGCCGTTGCTGCAGCACCTAGAGCTGCAGACGTCGGATCGGAATTTCCCCATGGAAATGCTCCAGGAATTACGGGAATTGAGGGATATCGTGATCGGGCTCCATCTCAACTTCCCCCCATCCATGGCGTTCTTTGAGGCTGAGCGTCGATTTCAGCAGAGGGAAGCGGTGGATATCGATGATGCTATTGAATCTATGGAGAGTCTTGCTCTGAACGAGTGGCTGCACGAAACTATGTCCGACGAATAGGTGAGTACTACGATTTGTATCAATGGCGTCCGAGGAATATTCATGGTAGCAGTTCTCGTAGGCCTTCGAGTGTCGGTATTCTTCGTATTCTCGTTTGAAAATATCACATTTTGGACGCTACGCACCTATATCTTGAAGTCTTGTGATAGTCGGTGATGTTGAATGAAACTTGAATGTACGAGTGCGATCTGGGATTATACCGTGATATTTAATGCTGTTTTTGTGCAATGACCTTTGATTGTCCGCTTCTTCGCCGGGTCCATCGAACTTCAAGGAGTGTGCGCTGAGTCTTCGCTGCCGTAGATTCGCTAAACCTGTACGTCCTCGCAGTGCATGCACAATGATTGGCCGCGGTGCATGGTTTTTCTGTTTTCTGTCAATTCGTCTCGTGAGTGAGCGACGGCGGTGCGAGTAGTAGTAGCAGTTCAGGAGACATTTGTGCCATAGACGGAGGACAGGTATCCAAGGTAGTTGTGGGGATGCGAGCCTGTGGCGAGGAAATTGAATGGAGGCAAAAATGTAGGAAAATTGAAGGTCAATGATGAGTTCGACGGAATGGAAGAGTTCCTTTGTGTTTCTTTCGCTGTGTCTGATATGCGTATTGGAATAGCCGGGTTTTCAGAGGAACACAGAGGGTGATAGAGCACGGAGAACAAAGAAGAAATAGAGCAAAGACAAGCTTCAGGTTACGAGCACATGGCGACGATTGATTGACGATAGAATGGATGTAGGAAGACAACAAGTCTTATTCGATTTCAATTCGTACTTGCACATTTTCGAGTGGATCGAGAGCCTTATGTGACGTTATGTCTGCCCTCGATAATTGAGCGGGCACTGCGATGGGTTGTTTCGACCCAACAGGGACTCGAAGGACGTACATTGGAACACGGCGGAACAGAACTACAAGTACATGCAAGCGCACTCAGAGACAGAATTATTTTGTTACAGCCTGAATGAGATCATACCCGACGTCGGTCTGCACAACGTTGGTAACGCGCCATCCCGCCTGGCTCACTATCTGCGAAATAGCCTCAAAAGTACGCTCCGTCCCATTGTTTAAATTCATGGCCTGCGAAAGTTTCATATGCATGAGCTCGATGGTTCGTTCTGTTTGAAGGTTCTGAGTCTACTCACATCGATATCATGCATGTAGACGAAGTCCGATTGACGCTCAGCCATATACTGAGGAGCTAAAGAAGTGGGTGGCGGGGCAATTGGACTTCCGGTAACTGAGACGGTGCTCTTCTCGAGCTCGGAGTCCGAACAAGCGTATCTGTTCATAGTCGCAGAGATCAGGAGCTTGGTGTCGTTGGTAGCGGCTTGTCTAAGTGCACTGAGAATCTTGATGGCGTAGAGATCCGGCACGTAGTTGAAGACAAACTGCAGAAGAAACACGGCTGCGTTGTTCTGAGGCTGCGGCGAGTAAATGTTGTGCACTACGTCGAACATGGACAGTCAATTTTCTGCAATGAACAATGGTGAAAGACTTGGTTTTCGTACCTTGCAATTTCAAACGACCTGAGGTAAATGGTTCCGCACCGCTATCCTGCCAGATCTAGGAAAATCTTCAATGACTTTGGGTTGTCAAGGGCTGATTAGGGCGTACCTTCTGACCCTCTTCGACAAACGAGCGGCTCGTCTGCACGATGAAATTCAAATGAGGATATTGCATCGCGACGTCCATGATAAGACCCCCGTATGCCAATGCACCGCCAACATCGACAACAATTGATGCTGCTGGGAGGGAAGCCCAATCAAAACCTGAGAACATATTCAGATTATCAATTATCAATTATCAGACGGCCACACTGGCATCGTACGAACCCGTAAGAATGAGAGGAGGCCAGAATCCCGAAACCGCCCCCAGGCCTTTGATAACGGCCCCGAATCGTTTGCGCCTGTAGATCTGATCTGGCTGCTCGAGCCAATTAAAGTACGGAACACGTATATCAAATGCTCTCTGAACAGATGTCGCGTTGGTCTCCAGGGAATGGCCCGTGGTTGGGTCCATGAGATTGTCGGTCATGAACGCGCTTGCTTTGAAATAGTCTGCGGAGCTACAGCCATATCTAGTGAGTGCCTCTACCCCACTCAACTGAAACGGCTGCGTACTAAAGTTCCATTAGCGCAGAGAACCCAGGGGTGTTGTCATGTTTTGTCGTAGGCCTGTCACGAAATCGTTCAGTATCAGTAACAATCACATACACTCCTTTGAAGAAACTGACGAAGACAGAATTTCTTTGACGGATTTTCCGGTATCGAGAGTCTCGGATAAGCGATTGTGCGCAAATGTGTCGGGTCTGACTTCGCGGAATACGTGGGAACTAACAAGCAGGCGAAGAATCCGACCTAATCAATCTAAATCAGCCGTGCAAGTGTCTACACAGGGTATGCACCCACCGAGTTTGCCGCCGTCGATTCCAGTGAATTTCGCAATATCGTTGCAGTGCATGCCCTGTATGAAGACAGGTGTATCACATATCTATGGATCGACAGTCGACAAATATACCTGAGGTCCCGCCTCACGAAGAATTTCGGGTACGTTGGCCACGATGGCGGTCTGTATAGCTGCCGATTTGACATGCTAAAATCAAGATATCCGTCAATTCAACGGGAAACTAATGGAAGACCTCTCGCAGGGAACAACGACTCACACCATTGGCAATCCGATATACAGTGAGCTCGGGGTGCGATACTGTGGCGATGAGCTGCATAGCGGCGGAGACGATCAAGTTGACGTCGCCCGACGTCTTGTCCCTCAGAGCGAGCTCTTCCTGCGGGTCGAAGTGGCCGTCGAGGTCGGGAAGCTTGACCTTATTCGTATCGTATGTTTTGCAGAGGCGATCGACGGAACTGGCAATGAGTTCAGATAGTTGTTGGATGGAGGACGTCATGGTGGGACGTATGGTGGAAGGTCGAAAACGACGCTCGAACGAAGCTATATACGATTGAAGTGGGAACGCAGATCCTGAATTAGAACGTAGTACACGCTGAAAGGTTAATCGACGTGCCTGCCGATGTTTTTGAGAACAACCGTGAGTCGGGATATATTCACTCAGGAACACGAATGTTGGGTACATACCTGCTAATAGTTTCTTCCCTCAATGCTACTAAGAGCAGCGTGTAGTCGGGAAGTGGGACGGCTGGAGATCCAGCGCCTCTTCATCGACGGGGCCAAGAATTGAAGGAAACCGATGTCCGAAGGTGCTAACATTGTAGGGTCAGGTGGAGAGCGTGGAGTCGAACAAAGAAGACTCGCTATACAAGATTCGATATATTCCTCCAATACATCGCTAAGATCCGTCATTGGTCTGTATGTTTGACCCATGGATTCGCGATACGGAACATACCATATCTCCACAAGCAGAATGCCCTTTTGAGTCTGTGCATTAGCCTAGTCATCCTATCTTCTATGAGAAAATCGACACATTGGACGTCAGGAATATCTGCGAGGTTGATCATGAGAAAGCGAGCGCAAGGCGGAGATAGAAGAGCAAAGGATACTCACGGAGGTTCTGTGGACTTCGGCCAGCCACGATGACCGCGCGCTATGACTTGAGCCTTTGGGAATGAGAGCTAGAGAAGAAACAGGATACAGAGAAGGAAGACTTGTCGGTCACTTCGATTGAACAAAAGAATATTTGTCCTGCTCTTGCATGACCCCACTAAGACCCGCCCGGGCTGTTCTGGCTTCGCGCGTTGAGCAGCGCAATCGCACCAATCGGGATCGGCAGAAGACCGCGACATCTTCCATGGGATTCGTCCCTTCGCCGTAACTTTGAGTTCGAGTAGTTCAAGGCAACCAGAAACGAATCGACGATAGGACGATGGTTGACCGTTTTTATGCGCCGATAGCTCACACGAAACATTTGGTCGCTCTGAGGGTACATCTCACTCACTTCAAACCTGGTAGAGATCATAAACAGTGTATACTTATTTCGAACTTACGACACAGGAAATCTATTCGACACACATATCGAGGATTGTTATCGACGAGCCTACGGTCCTGTCAACATTATCGCAGTGACAGTCAGGTAAGAAAGACTCAGCGCACCATTTGCATACAATAGGTGGCGAATTTGAGAGGACGATGCTACGGCCTATCTAGACGCGCCAAGAATCCTTCGAATCGCGCCTGGGATGTGATTAAAATACATCTCAACGAAATGGTAAGAACTGGATCTAGGCAGATGCCATACTGAAGGACCGACAGTGAAAAATCATGTCACGACCCGTCATAGTCTGACTGCATGTCGACTGTCGACGCAATATCGAAATGCGAGACGCTTGAGTCCCATATGGAGACCGAAGGTCGGTATGTGAATCTGAGAAGGCAATACGCCGCCAAAGCAGGCATAGGATTCGTATCCAAGACAGCCGGATACCGCATAATTGAGTCCTTCGTAACGGGTGTCTTGATTGAGTTTCTATACGTGAAACGACACCGTTGAAGTACGGAGCCATGGGCCGAAGGGAGGTCTGTCAAGAGAAAGCCTTCGCCAGAGCGTTCAAGATATAGTATTAGTCCGCACCAGCAGATTCCGGATGGAAGTCTGCATAAAGTCATCAGAAAAGCGTCGCAAATGATGAACAAGTCGACGCACCAGTTCCTGCTATGAATCCACCTTTTGACTATCTATTTCCAATATGAAGAATCCCTCAGTCGCCCGACAAATCAAAAACGTGAAACCCCAGAACCTTGCCGTCTTGAGAAGTACGATTCGCGACCCGCAGTTTTTTCCAGTTCGAAGAGGCATGGTTGCTGCAGGTTCGACATATGATGACAATCGTAACCATTACTTATGGATCGGTGAGCCTTGAGCCTTGAAAGCTTGAAGCGTTAGAGCGTCTCGACAACATTGAAATGACCTTTCCTCGACAGACGACATCGGCGTTGCGGGCAAGAGCGGTGGTTGATGACTAAGCTGCGTTCTCGTCACGATCAAGAGCTGGCTCGCTGGCTGTCGCCGCCGACCTCAATGACAATTCAACAAGCTTGATTCCTTAACTGCTACAGGAACCTATGGCTCGATGAAAAATGGTGATTCACGTCTCCAACGACCTCATGGCGCATTCTTGGCCGCAAGAACAAGATGTAACATCTGTATCGATCCGTCACTCAACAATTCGCCTATACGCGGCCCTCGTTAACAGGCCTCAAGCTACGCGGGGATGGAGGAGATCTGAAGATGGGCGTTTGGTGGGACGACGATGGATGTGTGGTTGCGACTGGTAGACGCCAAGGTATGTTCGTTATCCTCTTCTCATCTTATTACATCCCTTCTCCTTTTCTCTCATCTCTTTTCCTTTCATTTTCGATGTCGAGCGTTGCTTATGATCCTTTTTGTTCATAGATACGTACCGGACATACTTCGAGTCAGCCCTACGTCCCACGTCACCACTCTTTGAATCGATCCTCCTCCGCTACTCGTGCATTCCACGCCGCCGGATGCAATGTCATTCTCTCGCAAGTCGACGCTCTGCGTGGCATCCGTCAACCTTTGATTCAACGAACCAACGAGCTATTGAGGCCACGAAGGGCACGTCGAGGAGACTCCACGCCTTACGCTCATCTGAATTTTGACGCGCACTTGCCTTCGTTTGCGCCGCATGCCTCTCGTATACCCTCATACACCAGAAGCGAATCTTCCGCGCAGGCAGTCGCTACACCGCCTTCTCCTTGCTCATCTACATGGCCTCCGCCGTTGTAAATATGCGCCCCGGCTATGATGTACGACACGATGCACGACATTCTAGGATACTCGCTCGTCGTCTCCTCCGCTCCGCCGCTTCCCCGACGTCATCGTCCTAACCCTCTCCGCCTTCCCTTCCATTCATCTCGTATCCTCGCATCCCCACCCCCATCTTTTACCGTGCGCACAAGAGCGTGGCCAGAGGCATATAGTAATGAGCGGCGCGACGCGCCCGGATGGCTTGTCGAGGAGACGTTGCGCTGTAGATGGGGTTGAGGGTGGGTGGGTAGGCGTCACGTCCAGGGGTACGGTGCAGGGAGGGTTATGCCTCGAGGACGCCAGGGTACGGAGATGGGGATCGTCGGGGAGGATGTTGCAGTGGATGCCGTGGACGGTGGGGATGGAGCATCGAGACGACGATGGTTAGAGACGAAGAGCAATCCGACTTTCGTCATACCCTTTTCCTCGTCAATATGCCTCATCAGTACGGCAGTACCCATCCAAGCAACGTCTATGCTCCATCCTCCGCCGACTACGCCCTGCGTCATTATTCATCCAAACACAAAATAGCTCCCGTTCAGCTTCTTGGCTGTTGTCCGGTGTCTATCGAGCGCCACAGAGAGCGTGCACCCGTCCTGAGCGACTGTCAGCGTCCGGTACACGTGTAGTTCGACCTACATGGATGGGGCCGAAGTCGAGTTCGCTCGCGCTCAGGATGATTCCGAAGGCTCGCCATCGTGGGTAGTGCCGAATGAGAAGACACTGCTACCACCCTAGATCGACTCGGGAGGTCAGCAAGTGGCTCCGGTTCTAGGCGTTGAGGTTGATGATAGTGGAGGTACGTGGATGGACTGCTGTCCCTTGGATACCGTTCACTCACGGTACATTCAGATAGCAACGATTCATGTATTAATACACGTCGAGCCGCATCGTTGTCGCTAGTTACGTGCGGAATCATTGGAATGTTCGATGGACGTTCATTCCCACATCGCCCGGTTTGAAGATCCTACATCCAACGCGAGGACGCCGCCTACCCTTCCCGTCCCTTGTCTCTTACCCAAGCGCTCACATACGTCCAAAGTAGAAACACCATAGCGCATACACAAGCCGTATCCTTGCAGCTTGATGTCACAATATCCACTTCAAACGTCTCTACGCGCGACGATATGTCGGCGAGGGTGTACATGCTTCCAATCGATGTTCAAGGTTGGGTGTGATGGTTCCTAAATTGCTGGGGTTCAGGACGTCACTGTCCTCGCCCGTGGCTTTTGCGTGATTCTGGAACGACACTGGAGGGAGAATGGCGGCGAGCTTGTCGGGCGTTCCATGCATCCATCATCGTCTATATATGTGAATCTTGGCCATATGCTCTGCATGGTATACACTGAAGATTGGTGTCTCTCATAGATGGCATCCACGGAGGTGTCGAGTCGAGTCGTCTTAGCGTTCGCCGTTCGCGTATCTACGCAATTTTAGTTGAAACGGCTAACGCTGCAAACGGTGTTGGGGTTGAATGCTCCGACAGTGACGACAGTCGTTTCTCCTACGTATTCTACATGCCAATCCGCGTTTTTTCTTCCCGCTACTTACATACTATCTCGTCCTCTGCGCTTTGCTCTTGGCGTCATTTTTCTTGCTCGTCATTTCACTGAGGCCGTATCCCTATCCCAATCATGTCCTTTCGCTCCTTCGCCTGTCTCTATATGATAGTTCCCACCTCAACGGGTGTTCGATAGTGGGATTGGCGGCGGTTGTGACCGTCACCTTCCCAACACCTTCCGATGCTTCTCCATTTACGCTTATTCACCTCGCGGCACTGCTTTGCTTTGAAGCGTGTACTTATAGTAAATTGGAAGACTGAATAACCGAACGGGTCCGGCAGAAAGAAAATGTCGCGGCTATGATTGGGTTGCTTATACGGAACGGCTGTCGGTGAAGACATTGTGCAGTATAGAGCAAGAAGAAGCGGTCCTGAGTCGACCCTGGTGAGCGTCGATACATCCTCAATGTCCGGAGGCTTTGGAGTCGTGCCTCTTACTTGACAGGCTCCGTTGCCTATCAGTAATTTTCTCGCTTACTGGTCTTGTCTCGGTAGGCTATGGTGTTGTCGGGCTTCAGTACATGTGACCAATTGTCTGCTTCCTTGTACGAATGTAGACGACTTACGCGCCTTCTCCCCTTATATAAAGGTCGAATAATGAATCCATGGCATTCTGCCTTCGAAGGTACGCCATACGTCGTAAGTAGAAATGTTATCAGGTCAATAATAGTGTACAACTACAAATGGAAGAGCAAGCACTCGCGCGAAAACATTTGTGGCAAGGGGTCGGGTGGTGAATTGGGCGTCAAGGGTTACATGGAAAGACAAGACAAGAAAAAGACTTATCATTCAATAACTTGGGGCCGTAGTAGGTCGTTGAGAACGAAGTCCATGCTCGGCACACCCCGGGGATTCGATACGATGTGAGTTCGCTATGTCCTATCGAAGATAAAGGGTGAGAGGGGTCAGGTGCAAAATGAACATTACTTACACGTAGATAGATAGATACAGCCGTGGTCAAATTCGATGTCGCAGCTGACTATTCGAGCACGCTGCTGTGGACTGAGGTCGAGTTCGTCGATCACACTCACTCCTTGTAAGTGAAGACGATTGGGTGCTATACCGTTCCTGGTGCGAGACTCCATCATCTCGATGAACAACTCGAGATCGGCGAGGATGTTACCAACTGCAAGCACCTTGAGGTTGGGCAGAACAGACGAGTTCTGGCCGTTGTAGGAGTGGTATTTAAGCCCTTCCACGAGCATGTGATCGAAACTCCCTGTTACAGCGAGTTGCTCCAGCGAGGGTAGGGCTTGTAGCAGCTGGAGAAGTCGATCACTGGTGACGGCTGGTCCGTCAATACATAATCTGATCAAGGTGCAATGTGATCGCTGGAGGAAAGGAAGAATATGATGGATATCCAGATCGTGATGCGTTGTGAACGTGAGGTCCCGGAGGGAGGGTAGAACAAGACGGCTTAAGAGTGGACCATAGATGTTCTCAGAAGTTGCTCCTGAATCTCTGATTACCATGTTATAAAGACGAGTGAGTCTCAATTTAGAGTCTGTGTGACCGATGTCACCGTCGTCGGCGTCGTCAAAGTTCAAGATAAGCTTTTCCAGATTGGGAGTTCTACGCAGAACTTGAAGGTTTCCGGGGGATTGAGACGCCAGTGGGGCGAAGTGCCACTCGTAGGTAGTAATTTGTGACCACGGTAACAGGAACATCTTGCCAGAGAGTGGCAAAGATTGGCAATACAGGGAACGCAGTTGGGGGGCATATCGAAAGGCCTCGATTGGGGCCTCGTTCGAAAGATGTAATACGAAGATGTTTGGTAAGTGTAGAGCGATCAAGCGAAGGGAGCAAAGTGACTGCAGTGAGCCAGTTATGGGATGAAAAGCAGAAAATGATGATTGGAGACATGCAATCGCTGCGACCCTCCAGCGGCCAGACGATGGCAACAGTACTTGAAGGATGGGATGGCGGGAAGACAGAGAGCTAGAGCTGCTCCGCAACATGATTTGGAGAGGGTAACTGACCGAACGCTGAATATGTAGACCTAGGAGATAAACATGACTTGATTGACTCGCCGCGCTGCACCTGTTCGGATCCGACTGGTCGAGATCCAGACAGATGCTTGACCAAAGTCGAGGATAAAGCAGCGTCACATCTCTCCAGTCGCTGCATATTCGTGTAAGATTCCAAGGGGCTCTGGTGATGTCGAGTGAGGTGTAGTCATCAACACTACGAGTGGTCGGATCCTCATCGACACACGCAAGGAATATTTCGGAAAGGATGTCACCCGATAGACGACGCACAGGATTGGATACGAGTTTCAACTGTTTCAGCGGACTGAAACACGCTTGCGCTCCTCTTTCATGAGCTTCAACGTGATTTGCGCGTCCAATATCGTTTTGTCGAGGATGGATAGGCGCTCCGTCTGCGCAACGACCTTTCCCCGTATTTCACCCAGTTCTGAGTCTCTTGGGGAATCGTTACACTGCAGGAGTTTGTCCATGTATGCCCCGAGAGCAGTTGGCGTGTCTGGAAGGTACTTGAAGCCGCACTGGGGGCATCCATTCGATGAAGCCTTGGTAGTCATCTGGAAATGCTATGGAGCGTCAGTCCCAAATCGAACATGGATGGGCAAGACGATACCGCACCGATGGGAGATAACGATACCCAGTGAGTTGGTAGAATAATTCAAAGGCGTAGATGGGGGCTCGATCACACTCGATGGCTTTGCCAATGGTCTTGCGATAGTATGAAAGATTACACGCTGCGAAGTAAACATTGGAGTCAATTGTCGTCATTTATGAGTCGCAAGCTTAACTTACCAATGGTAGATCATCAAGAATTCAAGATCTATTCGGAGTCTGCAGAACGGCTGGAGTAATAGCAAGTCCTAATGGTCGTGGTGGTTGTGCGTCAAGAGACTTTGGACCAGAATGGGCGATCGGGGACACGGGGTCAAGTTCACACGC
>CEMG01180457.1:0-15687 GCA_001179705.1 Baeospora myosura
ATATGTACCCAAATATCAACCTTCTCGTCCAAAGTTATTCCAGTTTTGACATCGTAGAGTTCTGGTGCACGATAGGCCATGGTGCTTTGTTCAGCAGCAATGTCCTAAAGACCAATAGTCAGAATAGGAGGAGATCGAGCACCAGTTTTGCGACTTACCTGTTGCAACAGTGCCTGTGAGCGATTTTCAACTGGTACTCTGGCCTTGACCGTGCTGCCAAAGTCCATTAGGATAGGTGTCTTTCCGTCGTCTGACAGCATGACGTTTCTGTTATGAACATGAGCGCCGCAAACAAAGAGCATTACCGAGTTCGAAATCACCCAGGTTTCAGATCGCGATGTGCATACGGCACCACCTCTGTTTTTCTCGAATCCCCATCCCCATTCTCTTGCAGTTTCGACAGCTCTTCGTCACCATCAAATACAACGTCTCCTTCATCCTCCACGCGATGTTTTGTTACCAGAGGAACGTTCACACCGCCGTCGTACGAATAGCCACCCTCTCCGTCGCCCTCTGCTTGAGGGAAGCGTTCATCATCGTCCGAATGTCTTCCAGATGACTCTTCTTGACGTCGAGATGACGAAGAAGGAGGCACGGTTGCGTTAGAGTTGGCTGTGGGTCCGACTGGGGCTCTGTAGGTATGCATAGCGCGCACCGCCTCGCATGTGCCTTTGAACAACCGCACCATTTCCTGCTCTGGGAAGTGTGTTCCATTCATGACGTTGGCATTTATGGCGTCTTGGAGGTTACCCCTCTGGATTTGGGGTGTCAGACTAGGAATTGGAGGGCATTGAGAGTGACATACCTTGTACAATGGTAGAAACAGATATACAATCTTCCCTTCGCCGTCTGGGTCCTGAACAACAGCGGAATCCTATTGTGGACTAATTTGAGCGTCTGATAGGCAACACTCTCGGATATCGCGTACCAGAATTCGTATGATATTTGGGTGCCTGCGGTTTATCAGACACGAGTAGAAGTCGCGAGGTTGAAGGAAACTTGCCTGAATCTCCTATAGGCCTCAACTTCTCTCATGACCTCCTTCACGCCCTCAGACCCAGTCGGACATCGAATCTTCTTCAGCGCAAATTGGCGCTTCAGGTTACACGGTCAGTCAGTCCTCCAGCTCAGGAACGTGTACGAACACACAAGCCACTTACTCCGCTCTGCTCATCCTGTGCAAGGTACACAAATGAGAATCCTCCTTCTCCAAGCACCTTTACGATGTTGACTGTTAAGTTACGGTCAGAGTTCAACCAACACGCGCCGAACGACCATGAGACGAGGTTCACTAACAGGTACGGCCGTTTATCTTGACCTTTGCAGATTGTTGACAGAGACATGATGTGAGTGCCCAGATAGCATCCTTGACGCGATCCTTGACGCCGTCGAAAGCTCTAGTAACCTGAGCCATGATGCTGCGCTGGAGAGGAAAGTTGTTTACCGACTGCCTCCACGGTCCATGTTGCTGCTGTCAAATACGACTCGGCCCGGGTGATGGCGGTGCGAGCCTCAAGCTCAAGGCCTCGACAATGTTCTTCAGGCTTTCTAGTCTCCTTCCTAGTAAGGTTAACGCTTTCAAACTATTAAGACTTGTCGTTTACACACCACAGATGGACGTCGAATCCGCCTCCCATTGACGTGGGCCCACCGGTTTACAAATTGTAGAAAGTCTCCCAAAGTCTCCGACATCCAGCAAGTATCTAGAGTCTTGAAAACTCATAGAGGTACTTAGTCACCGTGTGTTGACCGTGTGCTCATCAAGATTCCTCGAAAACTGTCCGATTGCAAGCAACACTTCCTCCATAGATATGTGTGCGATGATACGAAACATCAGTCAGTACTACCCAGCCAATATCCATAATTCCATGTTCCGTAACAAATAGTCGGTAGACTTACGACTACGATAATAGTGGCGATGTGAATAGAATGTATGTAATTGCCTTGGTTTGATTCTCTAATATATGGGTCAATGTCTGAATAACGTATCGATGTGTGGTAGTAGCGTGAATGTGCGGTGAGTAAGATGGTTCTAAACGTGGAAAACGAGAGAAAGAGTCGCGAACCCCGCAGGATTGCACGAGTGCGGATGCTAAGTAATTTATATGATAGGTAATCCAAGGGATGCAGTGACGCGCGGAAGGACGTAGATATTATGAATAGTAGAGATAGCGAGAAAGATAATTATCCTCATCATCAGACGTTGGTCAACGTTTGTGTTCGATCAGAGATTTTGACTGAAAGGCAGATGCGGAGACTCCGGCGGGTGTAAACTCAACAACCTATAAGACAACATTAGCACATACCTCAAGGAGATACGGAAGAAACTCACTTTAGCCATATCTTGCGGCCCCCGCTCTTTTCTCTCACGAACTCCCACTCCTTCTTCCCCTCCACGCCGCTCAAGCAAGATAGTAGAATCTGCTTCCCTTCTTTCGTCCCCTCTCCTTCTAAAATCCACTCCCCTTCCCACCCAATACCCATATCCACACTGGGAGTAGAGTTGGAGACTCCACCGCCATTAGGAAGGCTATGAGGTCCAACTGAACTCCCTCTCCAGACTTTCGCGATCCACACCCATTTTCTCACAGCGGCGAAACCACCCCTGGAATGCGGACTCCTTACTGTCGTCGCATAGTTCACCAGGGTCATCTGTGGTACCTCGCTCCCCGCTCCCGGCGCAGGAGGTGGTATCCGGTCAAGAATTATCCTCGGATTCCCGGACTTCCCGTGCACTCTATCAAGAGCTTCATCCCCTAAGGTAGACATGCTAATTTGCGAGGCTAACCTGTGATGTCCTGGAGAAGAAGAGAGAGCGCTCGGCGGCGACGGCATGATATGCTCATAGTACCACGGCGAAGGCAAACTGAGTGGATCTTCAATCGGCCATCTATCCTCCGGCGGACAAGAAGGCACCAGAATCTCCCCATTGAAGATCAGCCATTTACGTGCCTCAGAGATGTTCACACGTCCGCGTCGTCCGCGTCCCTTCATCATTCGCATCCTGCCTAGGTCGTCCACCTCGTCCTCTGCCTCTGAATCATCGTTTGAGCCTCCGGCACGGGGAGGGACGTATCCAAGGTTGCAGACGACATCTCCCACGGAAAGATGCTCCCATAAACCGGATTCAACCAGCTGCTCCTCGCATAGCTGGATACTTCCTGGTCCGTCTGGGTTGAAAGCGCTTCCAGATGATTCCGAAAGCTCAGTGCATGGGACGAACACTCGAAGAATAGGTGCGCGGACACGAGAGGTGGCAAGGATGAGGTCATGAGGTGACGCGCTTGTCAATGAGGGGTGTAAATTCCATGAAGAATGTCGTGTGGAAAGGGGTGAATTAGAGAGAGGGGATTTGTAGAACATGCTAGGAGAAATATCGCCAGGTGGACGCGAAGAAGCATCCGTGGAAGGAGTCGCTGAGCCTCCTGATCCAGTCACTGAAACAGCTGAACCCGATCCGAAAGACGAGTTGCTCGACGAGTGTCCCGATGTAGCAAACTTCCTATCGGGCCGCCGGAATTCATAATCAAAGTCTTCTCTTCCAGTTAGTGTAGAGAAAGAAGACTCATCATCCGAGAGCCATCCTCTCAAGCCGGAGGAGGCACGGGCAGATAATGCTCGGGTTGTCGAGGCACGCCTACTATGGGGAGAGCTGGCATGAGACGACGCGTTAATGATGGATCTCCTCCAGCCCGTCGAGTAATCCTTCAAGGCTTTCGGCTCTGAAGGAGGAGGAGGTGTGGCATTGGAAGTCGAACCACCCAATATAGATAGACGACGGAACTTCTTCTTGATGGTCCCTGACGTTGAAGAAGCTGTGAAGTAAAGATCATCATTAGACGTTGGCGGAAGAGGAAGCAGTGTAACGTACCCGAAGATTGCGGGGTATGACTGGACTGTCGCTTAGATCCACCTGAGAGATGTGTGGCCCCTGACGAAGCGCTGGACGCACTACTATCTGATGGTTTGTGGCGCCCACCAGGATGTGCAGCGTGGGCTTTGACATCCGGCCTCGGACCGGTAGATGCAAACTTTTGATGTGCACTGACACTGCGTCTCCCATGCCCATCTGCAGCATCAGGCAGGACGTCTAGAGACCGTCGTGGACTCGAAGGAGTACTGCAAGATAGTGGAGCGGGGAAATTGAGTTCCCGGAAACTTGCAGTGCCTCCTGAACTATCGGCTAATGATAGCGGTCTGGGATGTAGATGCGAAACATGCGCCCTCCACGCGCTGGGACTCGTCTCGGCCAATGTCAACGAGGGAGAGAAAACCTCTGGTTCAGGTTCCGGTAATGGCGGTTTGGACGAGCTATGGGCCAGAGACTGGAGCAGCAATGCAAAGCGGGAGTGCGTCTGAGTCAAACGGACCAGCTGTTGAGATTTCGAGTGCTGTGTTACTGAGGGGAGAAGGGAAGACATGACTGTTAGAGCGTGCGTCGGATAGATGTGCAGAGGAGTAGTTTGGGACATAACTAGGACAACCATGCGGAAAATTAGCTGGAAAAGACAGATGATGTGCAGGAAACCAGCAACATACGCAATAGATGTAGATCCAGCAGAGTGATTGGAACGTCTCTCATACCCTCCCGTAGACTTTCATCGGCGTTTCTGAGGCAATACCCATAACCATCCACAAACCTACTCAGCACCACATCCCTCAATCGTTCGTCGTGGAAAATGTTTCTGCAGCCTTTGCACGTCTGTGTCAGTGACAAAAAGTCCTGCCATGTCAGGAACGACAACAGCAGTGAGACAGGGCGTGTGCGTGACATGAACGTCAAAAACGAAGGTAGAGTCGGAGTCGTATGGAGGGGGAGGAAAGAGGACAGGGTTCGTGTTCGGACGCGTTGAGATGAGGGTAGCATTACGGTAGAGGGGGATTTCCGGGAGGAAGTAGAGCGGTGTAGGGGCTGAGAGACTCGCGACACTGAGGGGTCGATAGGTAAGTCAACTGGACGTGGACTTGCACTCGGTATGGATGGTAAGGGTCTTTCCTGCCGTGAGGTGCCTGTCGACGAGTCCCTGGACAAGTTAGGCGCCGATTCATTGGGTGTGCTTGAAATGGCAGGGCTCGTTGCATCGGTTGCATTAGAATCCAAGTTTGTGATGTGCTCCACGAGACGAGGAGGATACAAGGACACTCGTCTCTGTACCGGAGACTCGAGCGCCACGGCCATATCGATCGCAATGATTTTCTCTAGCGTACCGTGAAAGACTAGTGGGAATGTTTGACAACGACGTCAACTGGGAAAACTAAGGGAAAAAAAGGAATAAGCGAATCATGAAACAGCGGAGCGGTCCGTCGTCAGGTATGATGTAGTGAGTACTAACCGAACTTGCTTGCTGTGAATATGAACGACGGAAAGAGCGTTATAAAGACAGATATTGCATGAGTACTTGTTGGCTAGCTGCGGAGGCGATACGGATGAATAGTCTTAGATGCATCAACGAAGGAGCACGACATTTTTAGCGGAAATTCAATTCTGTCCCCTGTGTCCGGAAAAAGACAAGTCCAAATGTAATCGGCCCTGACAGCTGACGCTGTGCGTTATGTAAGCGTTTGCTCCCTTCAACTTTGACTCTCATGGCAGACGTGAGTTTCGCTCGTGGCCAGCCGGTAATGCTGCTGAAGTGCTGACGAACATGGCTATAGACTGAGATACTCGCGCGTGATATTTTCGGCGGTTCAGACTCTGAACTTTCTTCGGACGAAGACGAGAGTGAGTACAACAATGTAGCTATCGAGCAACTGCTGACCGCCACGTTCTAGATGTTCAACAGCGCCCGTCGCAACCCCAGGCATCCGCGTCTCGTCGTCGCGAGGACGTGTACGAATCGTCTGGAGCCGATTCTGAAGATGACTATGCAGAGAAACGGCCGGCCAAGGCAAAGAGGCGGCCCAAAGCACGGAAAAGCGATGCTGAGAGTGGTACACAGAAGAAGAGAAAGAGAAAGGCTGCTCCTATCACTGAGGAGGACTTGAATGATTTGCCTCCAGAGCAAGGTGAGCTGAGTTCATGGAACAACGTGGTCGTAAAGTAACCGGTGGTTCTGTTCAGCGAGCAAAATTCGCCTTGACATGCAAATCGAGGCTATTCTCAAAACCAAGAAGTCCAATCGTCCGAAGAAGCGCAAGGCCAACGAGGAAGTTCTGGACAGCTTCGCTGATGACGAAGTGGCGAGGTTGCGAGAGGCCATGAACGCAGCCGCGGACGAAGACATCAGGTGCAACACCGAAAAGCTACCTGCCACATCCAAACTCAGGCTCTTGCCCGAGGCAATGGAGACTCTTCGCAAGTACGTGTTCACTCGTTTTCTATCCGCCTCTGGTACTGATACACTCTTCCAGAGCCTCCCTCGCCCAGTCAATGGTAGACAACAACCTCCTCGATGCCGTCAAACGCTGGCTCGAACCTCTTCCAGACCGCTCTCTTCCGGCACTCAACATTCAGCGCGAATTCTTCCCCACCCTTAAACGGATGGAATTCATTGACTCCGCAGTTCTGAAAGAATCCGGCCTAGGTCGTGTGGTCCTGTTCTACACGAAATGCAAGCGCGTCACGCCGGATATTAACCGGATAGCGAGGGACCTCATATCCGTATGGTCCAGACCTATTGTCAAGCGCTCGGCATCTTACCGAGACCGTGTCGTACCGGTTGCACAGGAGGGCGAGGAAGGTGTGGTACGAGGGGAGAGGCTGAACACCATTTTGGCGAGGGCAAAGGAGTCCGAGAAAGGAAGGGTGCGGAAGAACGCGGTCATGATTCCGCAGAGGGAACTGGGAAATTACACTGTTGCACCCAAGCAGACTGTGGGGGGCATGAGGGGCACTGCGAGTGTGGATGTCGATATCGAGAGGAGGAGGAAGAATGCGGAGAGGTTGAGGACTTTGACGAAGAGAGTTGCTGGCAAGGCATAGGGCGGGTTTTTTGGATTGTACGATTTTTACAGGTGTTTTCTTTCGGTTATCCGCAATTCTGACTTTTTTTTTGAGACCTCTTGGAGACCTCTTGCATTGGCTCCTCGTCTTTCATTCACCCGCAACTTTCGAAGCGCTAGCGCTCGTAGCTAAATACCTGCCCCTCGTCGCGATTGTCAGTCGTCTCACTTAGGGAGCCAGCTTTCAACAGGCCATATACATCTACAATCGGAAGCTCTCGGCCCGGGCTTATGTAACGAGACGACAGCACAACAACTCGCAACTTGGACCCACTGTCACCCATCTGCCGTCAATGTCTACTTTATACATATTACATCGAGCATACGAGGCTTATGACACCGCAATTTCTAAAGTCTGGAAAATAGAGTCAATTACAGCGAAGACCTATAGTTGAATACGTGATTATGATTAGACCGAAAATGCGAAAATCTTCCCAGCACGTGCGAGATGCTGAGATTACCACCTCCCACTCCGATTAGATCATGCAATCTTTATCTCTGTCCCTTACTTGCACCGAACCATGATCCCTAAGCTGCTCAGGATTGGATATGGTGCTCATACTGGCCATTACTACCGCATCCGATATACTGATGAACCATTCATTGAACAGTCCGAGAACATTTCGCGGCACCCCTCCTGCAATTCGAACGGTCTGATCAGGACCGTACCTTTGTCCTGGTGGAATGCCCAAGTAATACCATATATCTTGCGTGCCGCTGACGTATCTGAGCAACCCGATTCAAGGTGGATCCGGCCAGCTCATCCAAAAATTGACCAATAATGAGATCGACGTAGCGATGTATGTAATTCATCTCTGCTCAACTTGAAGGGAAGCTCACGGTGAATCGGCCATAGCGCTCTTACCGATCCATTGATTGCTAGCATTGCCAATGGATCAGAAGCCTACAAGCTTGTTGGGAGCTACGTTAAGACGCCACTCAAATGGTACGTTAGTGTGGCGTTCGACTTCGGGCGCGGCGGAGTCGATGTTCAATGACTGTTCAGGGCAGTGATCACCGGGAAGGATTCAAAGTATAATGAGATTTCTGATCTCAAAGACACTACGCTAGGAATCTCGCGGAAAGGAAGGCAAGCAATGTATCTAATTCATGAACATTATATCCAACCAACTTCGCCCCATTAGTGGCAGTCAAACCATGGCATATGTCATGGGTATGCAGCAACAATGGCCTGCGGAAGGCCTCAAGTTTCAAAGTCAGTCTTGCAATGGTGTTTCGATCTTTCCTGACGGATGCTTTGCTTTCAGTCAACAACGACATCCGTGGCTTGATCAACTCAGTCAACGACGGCTCGACCAGCGCCTTCATGTGGGAGTGGTTCACCACCAAACCCTTCGTCGACTCTGGCGACGTTCGATTTGTCTGTACTTTATCTCTCCAACATGCACTTCTTTGCTAACACATGCCAGATTGGTAACGTACCAACTCCTTGGCCGTCCTGGATGATTGCCGCTCGCCCAACAACGCCTCACGAAGACCTGGAGGAGTGGCTACTGTCACTCACAAGCTTTGTCCGCTACTTTGACTCGTTTTCCAGTCGTCTCGACATCGACATCGAATATATCAAAGAGAAGTTCGGTTACCCCGAGGAAGACATCAAGGTCTAACACATAATTGTTCAGTCTGCTTCCAGCTGGATATTGACATTTGAGCAGGCCTGGCTTGCCACCGTTGGTTATCCCCAGGATTGCTTGGCCATCCCCGAGCAGGTCATTCCAGATACCCTGGAGTACGTCTGTGATGATTGTATGAAAAAACAAAGAGCTCATACTCGCTATTCTCATTGTTTCAGAGTACTCGAGAAGGCCGGGGTTGTCACAAAACCTGAAGGAGGCTTCGATGTCAACAATTTCATTGACAGTAGTTTAGTCAAGCTGGTGAAAAAAGAGGACCAGCGGCGATGATCCTTTGTTAGAACAAGAGTTGAAGGCAAGATATGAAATACATTGTTTGTAGAGTATGTAGCACCAGAACACAAGCGCCCAGGGAGAGAGGAATTCCCTGAATCAGGGGATCAAGCAGTCATTACTTATCAGCGAGATTTTGAGACCTCTGGAGACGAGATCTCTATGACGTCCGGATCCTCTGAGATGGATACCTCCTCAAACTGCTTTTGAACCTCCAGAGTCTCACCCCTTTGCACGGCTTTGTTCAGGAAACCTTTTCAAAAGATGAGGGGACATCATGGCAAAGAGAACGAGCAGGCGAACCTTTCAACTTCTTGTTGTTGATCTTTTCTCGTGCGTCGTCTATGTGTTTAAGGCGAGCGATCTCAGCGGTCGCAGCAGCAGCGTCTAAGAAAAGGCATATTCAACACCGCATTACTCGAGAGCTCCAAGATAGAACGAACCGGCAGCACTCTTCGATTTGAGCTCTTCAAGAACCTTCTTGGCTCTCTCAAAGAAACCTTGTTCGCCAAGAGCCTGTCCTTTACGATACATCGCTTTGTAGTTGTTCTCGTTCTTTTTGAGAGCCTATCAGTCAGAAGTTTCCTGATGAGAGTCGTTCTCGTCGCACAGAAAAGGGAATGGTTGACTTTGTCTGCTGTTTCTACAGCCCGCTGCCAGTTCTTCTCCCTAATATGACATGCGGCCTGATTTGCGTAGATCTTCTCGATCATGTCGTCGACCTGGGCACATTCGTTTAGATCACAGGCAGGGAAAGACGCATATGCATAAATACCTCCGTCTTCTCCTTTGCGGCCTCACCGTCCTTTGATGGTGCAGGTTCCGAGGCAAGGCCCATACTTTGCAACGCGCTCCTGCATAAGAAGAGGCCATATATGAATCCTTCTGTCATAATGAGACAGAGCGTTCAGTCCACTCACTTGTCCAAGCCTTGGAGATACAACAAGGACTAAAACCAATTCAGTCAGACGCCACAGGCAATAATTATGAAAATATGTGAGATCACCGAATGGTATGATCTCAAAGCTAGAGCAAAGTCGTGCATTAGAGATTATCAGAAAGGAGAGAGATTCCGGGCTTCACCATCCTTCGTTCTTTTCTCTTTGAAGGCGATATCACCAGCCTCTTTCAATTGTTTCGCCGTGGTCAGTTTGGATGGAGATGGTTCCGCCATTAGTAACTTCGAAAGGACGACGCGTGTAAAGACTTCAAGAGCAAGCAGTAGTGATTTGGCAGATTACAAGAGACAAAAGAGAATCAGTATTTACGCGGAAATCAGTGGAAGGTGGTCGAAGCCTGAAGGGCGCTTGTGTGTCCATATTTAGTTACCCCCAAGTGGAGACGACGACGACAAGGGCAATTGCGACGACCGCCTCGGACCTCCCTCATAGTCATAATGTCGATGCTAGCCAATATCCTTGGCTTTTCAATGTTCGGCCTGGCCGCCAGATTTGGCCAGCTCGGTATCCAAAAGCGCAATTTGTTTGACAGTGCGTAGTTTTTGAACGGTGGATGTCGAGTCATCTGAACATTTTCTAATTGTCTTCTAGATCTCGCAGGTCATGCCATATCTATGGGTGCCTTTGGCTACGCTGGCTACTGGGCCTGGAGATGGGACCAGCGAGCAGTGGTGTTGATTCAGCAGAAAAAGACGGAGATTCAAGAGCGACGACGGGCGAGGGTGGAGAGAGCAGAGGCAGCGGCTGCTCAAACACTGGAGCAGGAGTAGGACTGTGCGCAGCGGCGGCGAAATGTTCTGCGATACTAGGTGCGCGTCCTCTGGCTGTCATTACTGTCATTCTGACGGACCGTAACTCGCAGACATGCGGATACTTGTATTTTGGGTCCTAATAAAAACCAGCAATCACTCTCAGCGCCTGAACTCGAGCTTTTGTCGAGGATTTTCTGGTCAATCGTCCAACAGACCACTGAGATACTTAACACTATCCGACACACACATATTCGGTCAATGCCAAACGTGCAAGCGGCGTTCAGGGAGTGTTGCGTATGAAGGTTGCATGGTCTGGTATCCTGCTGGTATCCTGTCTCTTCTTACACTCAACGAATTCGAGATCCAACTGCCCACAATGAGATCATCTTCAAGTCCATCTCACGTCTCGTGTCCGCCTTCACATGCTATCACATCTTAAATCTTTCACTGGCAGGCACGCGGAACGACTTGTCCCGACCCGTACAAAGGGCCTCTGCGCTTATTCTGACCATTTCCTTCAGTCCACCATTTCTGTCTAGATCACCCCAATGTTCTCACCAGTCACTGGTCAGGGACCATAATGTATAAGCTCGCCTGAGCTCGCCCGGTGATCCTCCAGATTCTCCTGTCCTTTGACCGCATCAGAAACATCCGATGGGCACAAGTCGGGCACAGGTTCGTATGTACCACTTTAACGACGTGTGTACCCATGCGAAAGCATTTCGCCTGATCACCTTCCATAATTAAATGCCGCCTCGAGGCATCTCAGGGCTCATCGACATCAGTCTTGTACCGTGGAAGTTGCACACTCTGGTCGGGTCAAACAACAAAGTGCCTACTCCATTCGATGAAATGCCTTGATAGTCTTGATCGTATATACATCAGAACTTTTCCGAACATTCTCTATCCGACCATTGTCGTGTCTTCTTCCCTTCCCATGTCACAAATCATCTTCCACGGAAGTTGGGGGAAACTTCCGAGAACACAACAGATTAAAGGTTCACGCTAACCACGATTACGCTTTGATCCCCAAGTCCTTGTAGAATGCAATTTGGATTCAACTGGTTTCCAATTCAAATACCCAGGTATATACAACAGAACAAGAATCACGAATGCGACGAGGATGGTATGTACGAGATCGCAAAGATCAGAAGAAGGTATATGTATCAAGAAAGCATATTGCGATCGCAGGAAAAGTGAGGAGGGCATCAGAAACGACCAGTCGACATCTAGTTGCAACGGAATGAGGAGAGTGAGGCGGCGGGGGTTCTGTATGTGGTGCCGCAATGAGGCAAAGAAGATATATACATAAATGAAAGAAGATAAGCATACGGAAAAATATGCAGATATACTCGAACAAAAAAACCCATATCAACAATTCAAATGGGTGTTTGAAGCCAGGAAATATTAAATAGGATTGGAAGCTGGAGTCGCCAGCCATTCAATATATGATTATGTATAGGAAGGTGATACAACGTTCGTCCAAGCGAACATTCCGGTGGTTGAGTGAGGGTAAAAGATAGAGAGGAGCAATAAAGGAAGGGAAGAGTGGTGGAGAAGCGAGGGAGGGAGAGGGGAGAAGCAAGCTTTGAGCCGAGATGAGAGTGTGAATGAGTGAGTGTGGATATGATGCAGATGCGATTGCGACTTGATGAAAAGAAGAAGGGATGTGTGGATCAGCGCGTGGATAGACCACCACCGATGTAAGCAAATCAAAGGAGCGAAGCGTAGGCGATAAAACCCAATCTGCTGGTTAGAGCGTGCGCCATTACGTCTGTGAGGACGTAGGGACGGCACAACTTTACGGCCAAGCGAGATAGAGGGTAGGCAAAAGCCTAAGGAATCAAGGAGAGTAGAGAGCCGGATGGGCGGCTATGGGGTACGATGGTAGAAATCAGATAGAGATAAAAAAACAGAGAAGACAAAGAGTCCCGTGTTTCTTGGAATCTCGAGTATATGTGGATGATGCAAGGTAGCAGATGTTACATAGAAGAACTGGACGTGTGAATGATGATACGTTGAGTGATTCGATGAGGATGATGAAATGCAAGATCAAAATGAGAATCAGTAAAAAAAAATCGAACACCGACGTGGTGGTGGAGAACCACGAACCAGATTGAAGGATAGACATTGCGAACAGAACAACAAGGAGCGATAGGTGAACAACCAAGACCAAAACCTTGGGGAAGTTGAAACACGAGTGATGGATGAAAGTATGATGAAAACTTGAACGAGCGTATTCCGATATTTGAATGAGTGACAGACGGGATCCGTGGACAGACCGTGGCGATGAAGAAAACAATGGTGGCGATGTCAAAAACGAGTGTAGGATCGTTGAACAACCCGGACGTTGCAACGATGGTCGATAACGGTGAGCGATGATAGTGTGGTGTGTCGCGGCGTTCGCTGAGACGGCGATGATACTGGCGATGATCTACGTGTAGGCGTAGGCCCCCAATGCACATGCGTGTGATAAATGGTAGCAAGACGAAACTGAGGCCTTTTTTGCTTGCGATTCCTGCCGACCAAAGAAGTTACGCTCCCGCCGTGAGTTGACAAGGCGGGCAACGCTACCGTTCCAGTCGGAGTAAGTCGCAGTCGAAGTCGATGTGGCCGATGGTGGTGATACATAGAAAGAAAGAAAAGATCGGCGAGGACCTCCCCAACTTCCTCCAAAATTACAAAACAATCCTTTCCTTTCCAATTTCAAAGCACAGCTCTCCCCCTCCTCCCCCCATATCCTCCTCTTTCTTCTTCCAGTAGCCCTTCACTGCAACTGGAACGCGCTCCCCAACTCCCTCTCCTCCCCGTCTTCGCCCTCTACATCCGCATCGTCCCCGTCACCCGGAGCGACCAAACTCCCGAACGATATCCTCCTCGAGGGCGCAAGCCTCCTCACGCGTCGGAGCGTTTTCACCTGGCGTGGGGTAGCCACTACCGTAGGCACCATGGGCAAAGCGGGTAGCGCACGCTCACGCGGTGAACCAATAGGACTGCCGATAGGTGTCTGTAAGGCGGCCTGGCCCCGCTTCTGGGACTGCTTCTGCTGCGGCTGAGATCCCAACGCGGATGAGTAAGTCGAATTCGAAGAGGGAATGTGCAGATGAGGCAACAACTCCCCGAACATGCTTGGATTGCGCTCAAGGGTCATCCTCGCCGGCCGGGCAGTGGGTTTGCCCAACCCGATGGGGGAAGACAAGTCTCCTGATTTAGTTGAGCTGGCACCCCTCAACGTCGCTGCGGGTGCAGGAGAAGCGGTGGACGCCGTCGCCGACCTGACCTTCTTTTCCTTCTTGTCCGTACACACAGCTCCTTTCGTCTTAACCTTCCCACCGGCCTTCGCGCCTGCCGCCGAGGTCACCGCTGGCGATGACGGCACTGTGTGCACCTGAGGCGACGGCGACGACGGCAAGACGACTGCGCTCCCAAACTTCATCCTCGGCTTTTTCGCCAGCCGACTCCGAACCTTCTCCTCCTCATCCGAAGATGGGTACAGGCCATTATTCGGATCATCTCCCCCGTATACGAGCGGCTCCCCTCGGGCCTTCGCTTCCTGTGCCAGTGTCCCGAACGACGGTGCTCGTTTGAAGCCTTGCCGCGTGGGTGTCGGAGTGGCCGAGGTGTTGCCGTTTAAGAAGGAGATGTTGTCCTTAGACGACGAGGTTGGGCCGCAGAAGGACTCTGATCGACGAACACGCTGAACGCGGGGGTCCTGGGCTCTGTTGGAGGGGAGGAGGTAGTAGGGAACGCTGCTATCGCCGCCGGTGGGAGCGGAGGAGTTCCCGGTGCTTATACCACTCATTCTACTGCTGTCGTTACTGCTCATCAGAGAATCGGATGTTGTTGATGTGGACATGGTTGAAGCTGATCGTCGTAAGAGACGGGGACGTAAAGCACCAGCGGCGGATAGCGACGAGAGGGAGTTGAGCGTAGATGAACTAGGGGTCGATGGGCTTATTAGGGACGGCACATTGACAGGGCGTGGCGGTGATGATGATCTGCGATGAGCTTGAGTTTGTGTACGAGATCGGGGGATTCTCGAATAGGGGTGGTACGTGGGATTGGGGTTGGCTCGGTCGGTTCGCTCGACGCGGTTAGAAAGGCTATTGATAGGGTTAAAAGATTGCGAACGTCAGTATGATTCCTGATGGACCGGATGGAATGATGAGCAGGAAGGGAGCGGGAAGGGACGGGCATGACAGGAGCAAGCCTAGGAGCGATGGAAGGAGCAGTTCAACGTACCTGTCAGTTTCTTTGAGATTCGGGACAGGGGAATTCAAGAAATCCATGCTTGACTGCCTGTACAACGGACGTCGGACGCTGATGCCCAGGCCTTTCTTTATACCGTGATTGCTGTCGCTGTCAGGGTAGAAAGAGAGATCGTCGTTTTCGTCTGTGACAATCTTGCGCTGCTGTTCAAAGTGGGAGTCCTCTTTGGCGCGGAGACGACAGAGTTCGATGATCTTGACGCGGGTCGCGCGAAGGGAGTGCGGCCAGTCAGCGGGACCTTTGGCGTGCGCAATACCACGGGCTATCTTGTCGAGGAGGTTGGAAGGGGGAATGGGGCCGTTGAAAGGGGTGACTAGGTGTGCCGGGAGGGCGTCGAGGGTCTGATCGCGTGTGATATGTAATTTTTTGTTAAAAAATACCCAATTTCCAAATAGGAATTCGACGCACCCTTTGTAGGAGAAGAATCTGCTCTGACTTCCATTCGTTGTCAAAATCTTCTGCGAGATCTTGATTTGAGCTGTTCCAACTATCGGTGCTTTTTCTATTATTTGGGGCAAAAAATAAAGATGAGCAAGTCGGGGAACCACAGCTCCTTGGTGTACGAGGCGACGAGCCCGCTGAAAGCAAAGAAGAACGGCGACGAGGAAGAGCAGGATGCGGCAGAACGATGGCGAGAGGCGATACGCCGTTCTGACGCTTTTGCAGCATGATGGAAGAGTTGAGAGAGGGACGGGAGACGCCAATGTAGGGAACGTGTTATGCGTTGACGCGATTCAGACTCCGATTTGATCTCCGTCAGGGCGCCGCAATCTGCCGCTTTGGCATTGGGGAACTGAATCCGATCAGGGCCATTCAGGGTCTGCTCTTACCTCTGTG
>CEMG01180463.1:1637-14591 GCA_001179705.1 Baeospora myosura
GGCGCTGGAGATGTACTCGACGCATGAGGAATCAAAGCTGCCGGTGGAGATTTTCGAGGGGCACACGGATGTCGTTAAGGAATTCGTTTGGAGGAAGGGCGAACAAGGTATGTTTCCTTGATGGTAACGCCCAGAGGTATTATTGACGGTGTAACTTCGCAGAGACGGGCGAGTTCCAACTCATAACATGGTCCAAAGACCGAACTCTACGCTTCTGGCCCGTTGATTCCGAAACGATGCAAAAAGTTGGATTCATCCCCCCGACCTCCTCCCGCGGTCGCAATCGATCCCGTTCATCCACAGACAAAGAACCCACCATCTCCTTCCGCAACCCCCCGCACGGCATCGAATACCTTCCCCAGCTCTCAGCGCCAATTGGCCACCGCTCCATTCTTGCGGAAATACGATCAGGCCTTCCGCCCACCCGGCAACACAACCCATTCCCGCACGCGCCCTGGGCGGCCCCGCCCACTGGTGCACCTCACCCTCTCAGCGCCACCGTGACTGGCCCATCGTCTCCCTCTGCATCCCGATTGACGCCCACCGACAGAATTACTGCTGGCGGGCCTGTGCGGCCTGTGAGGATGGCGACGTTGAAGAAGGGCAGTGGTACGATGAGTCGGGGGAGCTTTGCGGGGAAGTCTATGGCGGGGATGGATGCGTTTACGTGGTTGTCCTCTGTCAAAGTCGGGGAAGGGAGGAGAGATGGCAGCTCGGGTCCTGGGAGTGGGGCCAATAGTGTTGATGCGTCTAGGTTGAGCTCGAGGTCGAGAGGGCCGTCGGGCGAGGCGGATACGGCGCAGGGTGGAAGTGGTGAGGGCACGAGGAATTCTGGCACGAGAAAGAGGAGTGAAAGTAGGAGTCGGGACGACAAGAAGGAAGGGGAGGGTAATCAATCGTTGCAAGACGAGTAAGTCGTTGCGCTTGGGAGAGATATCAATTTGCTGAATTGATGACTAGAATCACCTCTGTTCTCACGAAGTTGGCGTCGTCGAAGATCAAGTTGGAAAAGGTGTGTCTCGTTCTCTACAAAGGTTCATCATGTTTCTGATTCCGAGCCTCTCATGACCAGCACGATCTTACGAAGAAGCGGACCTGCACTCTTGGCTTGCATGGCCCATGGGGCGAGTCATCGTCGGTGTTCGTTCGCGTGACATTCACATTCCCTCGCAACTACCCCCAAAGCAGCGGTCCAGACGGCACGCCCATCGTCGAGCTTGAACGAAGTCCACTCATATCGATGAAAGCTCGGGCTCAGATCCTGCGACGCCTCCGCGCCATCAGAGAAAGACAGCGACCATGCCTCGAAGCTTGCCTGAAGTTTTTGCTCTTTGCTAGCGAGGACCAAGAAGCGAATACTCCACTTCGTCACGATTCCGAATCATCGTCCGACGATGAAGATCCTGTTGCTCGTAAAGCCAGAGATTTCACGGTATCATTGTTGCGCAACAACAAGAATCTGGCTGAGCCGAGGACATCACAGGGTAGCTTTGGTCCCAATGGTGCGTACCTCGTCTTTCCGTGACGCGCCAAAACCTGATGTCTTGTTGTAGGTGAATTGGTGTGCTTTTTCAGGGCACCGCCAAGGATCGTACGAAATGTCCTGCGCAGTCTCTCGAAATCTCCGGTCAAAGCCCCTGAGCCACCTCAAGCTCAAGTCACAGAGGAGACTCCCGTCCTGCAATCACCTTCCTTACTCTCTGACGCCGTTCGTCACCTCACCCTCGCTGCCTCTGACAGGGTTTCGAAGCAAGCCGATGCTCGTCGGTCAGGAACCGGAGAACCCATGCTCAGAATCATGACGAATCTCCTTACCTTCTCCGCCAACCGTCAGAGACGTGGCTCTGGCTCTGTTCCGGTGGAGGAAGGTCCAAAGAACTATGCTATGGTCCCTCGACGGAGCACTGTCTTCATCATGAATACGACGAATATCGCTGGGGGAGACAAGAAGGTTGCTGTCGATTACATCTTCCAATCTCACAGCCTGGCAGACGTATGTGACAGAAACGCTCTGGCGGCGAAAGAACACGGTCGCTATGATCATGAACGGGTTTTCAAAGCTCTCGGGGCGCTGTTCCCGTCACCTCAGAAGGGTGTGTGGGCGGACCCTCTTTGGTGGGGAGATAATGCATCAACTTCTTTGGTCCGGCAGGTTATCGACCGTCTGTGAGTGGTTATGTCTATGGAATTGTTCTTATGTCTTATCGCATGTCTTCTAGGTTCATAGACTTCCGGAATGCAAAAGATGTTCAAATGCTCGCCATGATATCTGTGATCCTTCTGCAAGCATGGCATTCATCTTCTCCTACGCTTGGCCAAACAAGAACACCGAGTACCCGCGCTATGCCCAGCACAGCCTTGAGTTCTGCTACACCGAGACCCGGCGTGAACGACTACTTCAGTATGAGACCCATAAATCGCAGAGCTAGCCCCGTTTCGCCTGCATGGCCTCGCCTACCATCCTCTCCGACAGCACCACCACCATCCGGGCCTTCTCTCTCTTCCTCAAATTCATCCCGCGGGTCATGGTCCAGCCTCTTCACTACTGGTAGCATGCGACAATTCATGTCGGGTGTCCAGGATAGTTTGAAAGAAGGCCTAGCCACACCGGAGATATCTCCTTTCTCTGCGACTGTAGCAACGAACCTCGTCGGGCAGGGTGACCGGATGGTCCCAGGACTGGATTCCCCCATCGCACGCCGTAGAGGATATCGGAGGAACCCTTCTCAACAATTCCCTGCGATCATATCCAAATCCTGGAATGAAGTCTTGCCATCTCCGACTACAAGACCAATCCTTTCTTTCTCCTCAGCAGGTCATCGACGACCTACAATATCTAGAATGAACAGCTCCCTTCAGGCCAGCCACGTAAGGGGCATCTTAGTCTTTGAAGACCCTGGGACTTTGGACACGTTCGTTTCCGTTGTTTTGTCGTCGTGATATAAGCCATTGACGAGTTGGTTGCATGTAGATCTCTTGACCTTTTTCGGACTGACGAGATCGACCAATTCGTCCGCCATGTGCACATATATGCAGAGATCCTCTTCAGCTGGCAGTTGTACCACAAGCGACTCGAGCTACTAAAGGCCATTCACGGCAAGGACGCTGGGGACAGCACGCAATATGGTATAGGTAAGTGCATACCTCCCATCCTCGGCCACGATCTAACCTGTTGCCAAATCCTAAGGTCTAGTCCGCAAGTGTCCCAGGTGCAACATGGTCCTTCTCCAGAAAGGAAACGCATGTCCGTCATGCGGCAACCCTAGTAGCATGCCTTCGTGTACTGTTTGTCGGCTCCCAGTAAAAGGTACGTTCGCCGCAACCAAGTCGTATGGTCGTAGATGCTGATACTATCTCAAGGTCTTTCTCGGAGCTGCATCAAGTGCTTGCACGTAACGCACATATCCTGCTGGAAGACTTCGAACGCCTCGGTCTGTTCATCTGGGTGTGGTTGTGCATGTAGTGCCTTCGATATCGGTCAAAATCGTGACTCTGCGCGACTAGTTCTCTCTCCATTGTCCAATGCATCTGTATCATTATCATCCAATGCTTAATTTGTCCTCCAGTCCATACTTTGTTCGTTTACTATACAGTACTCTATCAAAGATTTCATCGTTGTATCATTATGGACCTCATTTAGCGGTATATCCTCCTCTGACTCGACCACTGCGGGCCACTGAGTACTGAGTGCTCGGGTTTCTCCTTTATGTAGACACATATATCTCTATAGTTTACATGCTAGTAGCTGAAACGCATCGGTGGCCACTGGAACTGAAGAGCAAAAGCCTGCAAGCGCCAAGGTGTAACCAGCCTCGTGATGTGACTAGACGCGTCGGGAGAAAAAAAAAGCTGACATGATGCATGGATGGAGCTCTCAGTCTGCTTCGATAGACGCTCAACTTCCGAAAACGACCTTGCAACCTAGCTTCACGTATGTCAGTTTATCTTCTCAAAATCGTCCTCGCAAATATTGAGCACATTGACCTGTTGTGTGTAGATCAACAGCTAGTTGACTAGAAGACTGAAGGCCACGTTGACGGCCCACGTCCGAGTCGAAAGAATGCCCATGTCAACGGTGCCTCGATCAAATCGAGTCACGGACCTCCTAGCTTGTAATGACCCTCCTCTTGAAATCGAGGAAAGGGAATTTCAAGCCATCATATCGGAGGGTCGTACGCAGCTCAGTGCTCTCCACGAGCAGATATCCAAGACGCGGGGGTTACTGGAAAGTTTGACTCAGCAGGAAAAACAGCTTCAATCATACGTCCAGGAGTACCAGGCGGTTACTCACCCAATGCGACGACTACCAGCCGATATTCTATCAGTCATATTCTCCCTTTGCACTGACTTGACGACTACCAAGCAGCAGGTGCGGCCTGATAATCACCTCCGAGATTCACTCGATACCAACAACGCGCCGTGGATCTTTGGACAAGTTTGTCGTCGGTGGAGATCTATCGTTCTAGACCTATCATCGTTGTGGTCCTGTCTTACGGTGTCACTTGACAAGATGCCTACAGATGCTCGCCCTATCCATCTTCTAGGACGCCGATTACGAAGAGCGGGCCAGTGCCCCATGTCCGTTCTTCTACGCAGCACTAAGGAGGTTCGCGACACTCATCCTCTACTCCATGCGATCATACCTTACTCCGACCAATGGAGGGATCTCTACGTTTCCTTCCCCCCTAAATCATACAAAACGCTATCCTGCATTAAGGGCCTTCTTAGCACCTTGCAGACACTTCACATCGAAATTAGCCAACCCAAGTGGGACTCTCCTAGTGGCCCGCTGGATATATTTCTTTTCGCGCCCCAGTTGCACGAGTTGATCACGACCGACGTCGCTGACATCTCGCGCATGTTCATCCTTCCCTGGTCACAGATCACTCGATACGAATGGAAGGAATGGGAGGATTTTCCGCCTGTGGACAATTCACATCATCTGGCAACTCTGCGGCTTATGCCCAGCCTCGAGATATGCATTCTTTCATGCCAAGTACCCGCCATCCCTACCGGTCCATACGTCATATTCCAGCTCCCGCGTTTGAGAGAGCTGCATCTGACCGATGTGTGCGGCACTCGAGGAGGGGGCGTCGCGGACTTACTAAAAGGTTTCAATGCTCCGGCACTCCAAATGTTGGACAGTGATGGGTATGAGAGCCACGAGAACCTCGAGACCCTCATCGCTTTCTTCAAGCGCTCGGCCAGCCCTATCACTAAGCTCAGGCTCCAGTGCCCGGATGCAACAGACGAGGAGCTTCTCCAATTATTCCGCATAGTGCCGACACTTGAAGATGTCGACCTTGAGTTCGGCTACTCTTTCACAAATCGCCTCATCGTGGGGCTCACCTATCCCGACGCCAAAGACATAGATCCTTTGCAACTTCCGTTGGGACATAAGCTCCACACAATGAATTTCAATGTCACCTCGTGCGACGATTTCGACCCTCAGCTCTTCTTCGAAATGGTGGAGTCACGCTGGTTATTTGAGGAGGTGGACGATGGACATCCATTGCGTGAGCTGGAGTCTCTGGAAATGTTGTACCTGCAGAGCGAAAACTCGCCACCCCCGTCCCTCCTTACGGATCCCCGAATTGAAAAGTTTCGCAAAGAGGGACTTGGGCTGTGGTTCGACTGCGGTAATGATGAATGAGCAAGTTGAATACTTGTTGGGGTGGGGTACAATGCATTCCAAGAGGTAACGTTGATCGCACTCTATCCTCGTCAAGTAAGCTCATCTGAAGCCTCTCAAGTAATGTACCGTGTGCCGTCGGCGAATTTTATCGACCTTCGAAGTGACCATAACGTGGATGATCTTAAATCCCGTTCACGGTCGCGGCTCGACCCATTGCATCAACCCTATCTAAGGCTGCACATGTATGGGATGCAGGGTTATGGCATCTTGACAGATATATTGACTCAATCACTAGGGTGCCTATGTATGCAATGGAGATATGATGTATAGCTATGAGACGCTTTGAAAGATCATGGTTTTCTATTCGGCGTTAGCATAAATAGGATACATGCACTTCATGACAGGCCGGCGGGTTCTATAAAATTGAGACAGGGGATCGCAAATGCTCCATGTACGTAGGCTACAGTCCCTCTGGAGCCTGAAAATTTGCGTTTCGTGATGCCACTAAGTTATCTTGCCAGTATATCTGTCGGCTAATGCATCCGGAATCCTGGCTGCATATACAGCTGCTTCTGTGTCGATACATGCCAGATGGAAATCATGGACGTACACGGATCCGAAAACAGAGAGGGTTTCGATTCTCAAATAAGATCACTGTAGTAGGGTAAATTAAGAGGTGATATACAAAGGACGCAGACAGCGAAACATGCTAGGAACAGAAACATATGCAGGGTCAACAGAGAGTGCTCGAATGAGACGATTTTGAAGTCGGAGAAGGTCAAGAAGGCACAAGGCAAAGGTCACTTGATGTCCAGAATCCTACCGGAGAAGAGAAACAGCCGATCGACCTGAGATACTAAAGCAGTCACAAAGTTGAGAACGACCATTTTGCGCCAGGAAAGAGCCGGAAAGAGTAGAAGAAGTCGTCACCCCGAACTTGAGGAATACCGTGCCAGCAGATGCATGTAGGTCTCTGAAATCTGTGACGTATGGGTGCCAGTATCAGCGTTTTGAATCCATCCAGAAAATATCCTGCTACCTTCTCAGCGCGTTCCTTCCCGCCAGGGACAAACCGACAGATGATCGTAGATGACTCGAACCACCGTTTCGCCTCATCAAGCATAGAAGCTCTAAAAGGGCAAGTCATGATTAGCTGATGAACACCACTGATAGGGGAACGTCGGGCTGACTCTAGGCATTCAAACCCCGTATTGTAAGACGTCCCAAGCAGCCAGAATCTCTCATCCATGGGGTAAACCTGTGAATGACGGCACAAGAGGCAAGTCCGATCAGTCCATCAGGCATCAACAAAGAAACTCGCGGATACAGCGTGAAAAAGAGAAGGAAGCTGACCTCGTCACCATCGTTGTGCTCCTCCATCACATTAACTGCTTGTTCGACGTACCCGATAGCCTTGACTCTGTCTGCAGGTGTATTTCGAGCTAGAATGATGGTGCATATGGCACGCAACCACCGGGAAAACTTCTCCACCGAGAGAGAACCGTGTTCGAGAGTTGCTCGTAAGATGGCCTGATCATCGATGTATTGTGAGCGGATCCAGGATCAGACATCATGCGGAAACATTACCTCAAGACCTGTGTAAAGTACTTCACATGCCGGTGAGAATGTCTATATTCCTTCGAGTTACCAGAAGGGTTCTCACCATTGACCGGACACTCCTTCTCCGCCCACTGAGAGAACAATCAGAGGGGTACTAAAGGCGACGAGTCATGACGAAAGCACCAACCAGGATGTCAGCGATCGCTTCGAGCGTGCTGACGGCCAGAGGCCCAGCTGTAACAGAATCCTGCACCGATCATCAGAGTCGATTGAGAGGAAAAACCATGGCACATACGCTGACGACCAGCGATAACTGATCCCAGTCCCTGATGTGCGCCAACATCTCTGTCTCAAAAACGCGTAGTATGTGCTGAAAATACTGGGCACGAAGCAGGTCGCCCTCATCCACGATTTTGCTTCGCTCGATAATGTCAGTTATTCTGGTTTTGCATGCCCTAATTTCCTCCGTGATGCCGCGGAGTTGGTGCTCCTATGGAGAAGATCAGTGTCGTGAACGAGGGTGCGATAGCCTACGCACGTCCACGTTTCCTGTTTCAGACATTCGTTCACGTGCAGCAAAAACTAAGCATACCCGTGAGCAAAGGAGATAGAGATGCGCAAGGGGGACTTACCTCGGCCGGAAACACCAGAAAAAGACGCATTGATTAGATGTATATAGATATCCGCATCAACGTCCACGGGGGATACTTGACAACAGGCTTCGAGCAGCTGAAAAAAGGCGTCAGAATCCAGAGCATGGTCTGTGTATCTTTCAGGCACCCACATCCCTAGAGACATCAAACAACGCTGAGATCTGTTCATCGCAACCCTCCCATTCGGAACATCCTTGGACAGCACAGTTGTAAGCGGTTCTCCACACCCATGAAACGTCCTTGATTATCAAAGATATCGCCTTTTGCGCAGCAGCGGCTTCAACGAGGACCTTGGCTGGGTCCAATTTAGGGTGCGATGTTTGATAGACGTGAGATGATAAACAACATACCAGTACGGAAGTGAGCCACCACGGTGGCGATGAGTACAGGCCTGATAGAAGCAGAAGATCGTCACCAGATCGATGTATAGATGTCAGGAAAACGGCTTACTTATTCGCGGCAGGTTCCACCAGCAGCCTGAGCACTAGTCGGATGATACAGCGGAGCAAGGTCATTGCTTCGACAACGGTCTCACCACTGTTGGAAACCTTCAAGGTTTTGAGAAGCGCTTCGAGAGACGAAAGAAGTACAGTCTTCATCTCGGAATCGTGCGATATCTGGGTGGCCAGCAACAGCATTTTCCGGTCGCAGTCGGGAGCTTTGACCATATCTTGGATGGCTTTGATAGCTACCCGCGCCGTTAGTCAATTCAGCCAATCTAGCCTGCCGGGTCTGCCGTACGTACCTTCTTCGTCTAAACCTGAGCGGTAATATAATTGAGCCCCTCTCACTCCACTGATACGATAACAAAAGAAAACACAAACCTTGACGTACAGCAGTCAGAAACATCACATAATGAGTAGTCGCCTCATTGGTGGAACAACGACGGATCACTGCGGAAGCTCTGGAATATTCACGCTGTTCGATATAGCACAAAGCGGCTTTCCGGTAACACTTGGAGGCACTAGTAGGGCTGTTGACCCCGAAAAGTCGATGGCTCCCTGCGAGGAACCAATCTGCGGCTTCGGACCACCGTTTGGCGTGGTAATGACGATCCCCATACTGCCAAAGAAGCTACGAGGGCAGAAAATGTTTGTTAGCTGACCCAGAACCTTCGAGATCGTGATTTTTGAACCTCACCGTTAGACATGCTGTAGCAGGAACGGTGGAAATGTCCCATTCGGCGTCAGAAGTAGCTGATTACTCCATGTGGTAAGTTGTGTTGAAAAACGTTTTGAACGAAGAAGTTCACATACATGCGAAGGCGGAGTTGATGACCTCCATGGCTCTCGCATGATCTTCATCCTTTGAGCAATGAACGATCAGGGAGAGAAGGAGGCGGTCCACGAAATCGGAGCCAGCATCATGGGACGACAATGCTCGTTGTAGACAATGCTGATTGACAGCGGTAACCAGAGTGCTAATGGCAAGTATCTATTCCAATGCTTTAGCGAAATGAACAGATGGACTTACTGCTGATGGCTCAGTGTTCGTAGATCTTGTAGGACACTGTCAGGGTGGAAATAAACACGGCGTCAATCATGACACAGAAAAGCCCTGTAATCTGGGCTCACTTCGTGATGTTTGACTCCGAGAAAACCATATGATCGATTATTGACTTGAATGCTGATCGCGGGAGTGAACCAAATTTTTCAGGCCGGGAGCTAGGGACATTCGGGAATACGACATACCATCGAGAAGAGCAGAATCTCCAGCCTTTCGCCGCTTTAGGATGGCCAATCGGAGCCATCGAAGTTCTTGATACTCGGAACTTGCCTATAAGGGAAAACTACGTGAGATTTTGGCTTCGCCATGAAAGGTTCGGGGGATGGGACACTCACGGGATCTGTGGAAGCGTCTATGGATGGGATGAGTTCCTCGAGAGCTGCTTCTGCTCTATCGTAAGCCCCGGAAAGGAAATACGCTCTAGCTATACCATCGGTGAGACGAGAGCTTCGTTTAGTTAGTAAGACGACCAGCCCACCTAGCGTTCTCAGGATTGATATCTGACAGACTGTGAGAACTATGTCGCAACAGGAGCTAATCAGAATTATGTAGGCACCTTCAGTTGCGGAATATCGGGGAGGGCCGAGTCCTCTAGCTGGTCGGCCATACTGAAGGCCTTCTGCAGCCATATAACCGCATCAGACGAGCTGCTTCCATCTTGCACAGCATGATCCCTCAGGATCGATTTGCCAATTTCGTGCAACTTGGACGCTAAGAGGACACGCTGCGCAATGAATCCGACCCCATTAGCAATTTTGGACTTCTACTACCGCCTGATAGATCCATGGACCGCGCTAAACTCACGTCGTGAGGTGGGAGCAGGGCTAGACGTTGTTCATCATCTAGTACATCCACGTGATTAGAAATCTTATTGAGATCCGGAGAGAGGCCGTACCAGATATCTTTTGTGACATGAAATCAGCCACGGTGTAATTCCCCTCCTTCCATGCCTGCGCATATTTGTTCGAGATCAGCGTGTCCAAGCAGGTACCATGGAGAGGGAGCACGCACAGCTTCCATTCTACTGGAAAAGTAGACGATAGTAGCGCAAGCTTTGGCCTGCCGGTGAATGCCGTCCGCGTCGTCCGCGTTTCTCAGCATCTCTTCGAACTGTACCGGGCTCAGTAAGGGAAGGCAGGTCGCCGTTGTAAGTACATATTTACATACCTTGGCTGCGCTTGTCAACACGCTTGCAGCCGCATCGTTGTTTCCAAGCTCTGATAGAATTAAAGGTTCAGTTCAACAGTCGGGTCGTAATCGTAAAGTGCGACCGATCAACAGACCTGAAAGAGTGGATCCTGTCTTGCTTGCCAATTGGAGTACGTGAAGCAGGCCTGAGAAAGGGGGTGCTCAGTGATCTGGGGCTTGTGCTGAGTGGGACATGGTAAAGCAGTACTTTCTGTCCCGGGCTTAGCCTCTAAACCTGCTTCGACCAAGCGAAAAGCCGCAACTCTAACTGGATTTTGGAGGGTGTAAGGACGCTTCCAGAGGGCTGCGAGATGGCCTGCTTACGTGCTCCGACTACAGCGCGGCCATCATCCTCGGGACATTTGCGAACGAGGCCGGATATATTCCAGAGATTGACGCCTAGTCTCCGCTGTGAGTAATCTGATAAGCGAGGCTAACGACTGCCACGCACCTTCCTGATCCAGCGTGTCAGCAAGATGAAACCACTCTTTACTCGACTTTGGACGCTGCTCCGTGAACGACTCTGCAAGAGAGGCGACCTGATGGAGATCCTGGACCAAAGAAGGGCGAGAAACCGCGGTGGTATCGTCCAACTGAGCCTTAGTCCTGATGAGCAGATCTGGACCAACGTTAGCCACGTCGAGCTCGACAAAAATAGCCTCCTTCTCACCCTTGATAGCTTCAAAAGTCTCCTTGAGACCCGACAAGGACTTTTTCTTCGACATTATCGGGTTCTCGGTGTGGTTTGAGGGGAGATGCAAGCGTGGGAGATTTGTCGACGCGACGACGCGTCAACCACGTGCCACCCGGCTCTCTGCGAAATACCGCCACCTGCAGGTCCAGCTCAGCATGAATCAGAACCGAGCCTCCCCCTCGCCTTCGCCGGTCGCAATACCAGATGAAGCGATTGCTCTCGCTACCACCGTGTGTATCCTCCTTTCATGGAGTTTGACCGCATCATTCACGCTAGGAATCACATCTAGGAAGGCAGAAAGGAGGGTTTTTTCGCGGGCCTTACCTCAGGTCTGGCCTCAGGCAAGCTTACCCGTGCTTTTCGTTAAACTTTGGGACGCAGTTCTGACATGTTGTCTGTCATTCTCATCCGTGTAACATGCGTGATGGTACGGTTTTGCCCCATTAGCTGTCATCGGAAAGTCCATGCGATTAGGAAGGTACCAGACCATTGCATGCGGAGTTCGTGAGTATCCTTCTTCCTGAATGCCTTTCAACTCAGGAGTTTCGTATGAATGCGAACTCGAGTCCGTAACCCTATTCAAATCCGAACGCTAACTGTGGCTTGTGATATACCCTTTTTCGTAGTCGGCGGCGCCCTCTCCGGATACTATTTCACTCAGGTCAGACTTGTCATAGTAGGCTCCCGCGAATCACGACGATAGCGCGGAGACTATCACACTCTATATAATCATGGAACTGACGACATCCTCGTGTATCTAGGCATTCACCGCCACGGCTATCGCGGAGGTCGAGCTGGCATTCAAGAAAAAGAATGAACTCGAAGCCCAAGGCGCAGCCCCATCCACAGCGCAGTCGGACAAAACGGATCCCGGATTCTCATCATGACCGGGTAGGGATCTAGCCTGGAGGCTGGCCCTATCAAACGCCGAAGCCGAACATATTCATTTGTCGGAAATGTATTGGATTTTTGCATAGCGTTACTGCATTATGATCCTTACCCGCGCACACTGATGTCGATGGCAGTCACGGTGACAAGTGCTCAGGCGTATCGAACCACCCACCCATATCCCATCATATGCATACCTATTCTTGCAATACATAATGCACGCACGTCCTTCTTCCCGTCATCTCACGTCCGGCGTTGTCCTCTGTTTGTGGGTCGCAGCAACTCTGAACCTTACTACTACTACTCCAACCATCGTAACGGTTCACATCGTGAATTCTGAATCGTGACGGCAAGGTTATTCATATGCATGATCATATGCGCATGCGTGGCATCGCGAGTTGGGCGATTCAACCGTGTTCATTCCGAGTCTTACTTGATGCATTCTTGCGGCTGTTACCTGTTTACCTCTACCCGTAAGGTGCCCGCAAGAATGAGAGCTCCATCCCAGCCCTATTCATTGCAGCGTCCTTGTGACCTCTCTATGCTGCAGTGTTCTCTTGCTAGACTTGGAGCAGAGCTATTCCGAGCTCGTGCCTGGATCATGCCTTCATGGCGACTTCACTCTCCAGTGCAAGACGGACATAGCATTTCCTCCGGGATCTGGAAATGTCTACAGCAAACCAACTTACCAAGTACACGATCCTGTCCGACTGGGCGCCTGCCTTACAATCAGTCCATCAATAATTCGACTCGGAGCGTCGGGAGGGAGGTAGGTAAGTCGGCACGGAAGACAGACTACAGCACATCACAACAAGGACTGTATCGTACCA
>CEMG01180466.1:0-10282 GCA_001179705.1 Baeospora myosura
TCTTTCACCAAATGGTTCGGATTTTTCGGCCTTTGCCTTGCACGATCGACTTCACCGTCAAGAAGTCACGGACACATCGGATCTTTGTGCAATGGGTGTGTTGTCCTTCAACATGTCGCTGCTATGTCCAGCACCTTCGATCTCTGGTGATCAAGTCCTATTGCTTCCTCTCTGGACTCCGCGGACCGCTGTGTTACCACCTTACGTTGAATCATGATTCATCACACATCTGACCAGGCCAGAGGTCGATATATACGATGAGCCCCCATGTTTTTCTACGTCTCAAGGACAAAATGCAGGTCCGCCAAGCGTTTGCAATGTTGGTACGTGCTATATTTATCTGTGCCGGACCGATGGGCTTGGCTTGGGAGGCTTTTTGGCTTCAGCCCTGATAATCCGATCGGATTGACACGTCGAAACAACCTTTTCTGTGGGTATAGAGTCCCCAAAATTGATGAACCCGGAGCAAATTCGATCATGGTTGATTTCTACAACCGTTGATGTCGCCGTATCCAACAAGGCACGGGGGCAAATGCCAGCACCGCATCCTTCTTACCTATCCGTAACTTTCCTCAAGAGGAACTCACGCCCTCACGCGTCGTTGAATGAAAAGCTCCCCAAAGTCTCTCATAGGAAACCAATCCCACACGCCCCACACAGCCGGACGGCTCCAAGTGTATCGAAATAAACAGTTGTGGCTAAACTGCGGCTTAGCTTGTAGTTTTGAGCGAGCTGACCACCCTTCCTTGGTTCGGCACTCGGCGGCGAAGGCTCACTTGCAGACAGAGAAATCGCCGTTGGTGGCCTTCCTTGGGCGCTGATGACACCGCGACGACAAGTTTGGGGAACTCCGAGCGTAACCGCGATTTCGCCGTTTTAGAAGCTCAGACTATTGGTAACCCGATCGATTACCTACGGCATACTCTGGTCAACCTGACTACACATGCTAGATGTCTCGCTGGATCTCTGCCATTGGCATGATGCTATTTCTCTGAAAGAAGTCGTACAGGTATAAGAGGGCTCTCTATTCTGACATCCATGCCATCGGACAACTAGCAGTTCTTTCCTCGATCGACACCAAGCCTTTACACGACACCCAAAAAATTCTACAATGCTCTTTGCCACCTTTATCCCGCTCGCTGTCCTCTTCAGCTTCGTTGCCGGTGGGTACCTCATCCCAGGAGTACAGAACTACTGCTGATTTCTAGTCGATCAGCTCTCCCCGCTGATGTTGCTCGTGGCCTAGAAACTAGGTCGTGCTCCGCCGAGGTCGCTGCGTACAACATCGAAAGGAGGGAGAAGAGAGGTCTCGCCCACGGCAAAACTAAAAGGACCTTCTATTCTGGCATCCAGAATGTCAGTGCACCTAATGCGCCACCTTGCAAGCGAATCCAACTTGAATTGCTGCTCTTGATTTAGACCACTTGCGTTCTGTCTCCCGACGTAGCCAAAGGCGAGTACTTTGATGATGGAGTCATCTCAGCAGCATACTAATATGTACTCTAGTTGACTATGCCTCAACGGCCTCAGTACGTAGAGGACGTTATCTTGCTGTAAAGCTTCCTAACTCGCTTTCAGCTCATCCGCCAAGATGTGACCGAGGGTCAAGTGTAAGTTTTACTTCGTGCTGTGTGACCTATTTGTGAAACATCTCTTCGAAAATCCAGCGGAGTTGCATTCACTCTCGACATTGGGGTTATCGACGTCACCACATGTCAACCACTTACCAACGCAATGGTTGAAATTTGGTCTCGTAAGGACATTCCACGAGACGCTTGATCCGGTACTTAAATTACCTATCCACTTTCTAGCTAATGCTGTCGGAACGTACGGGACGACGTTCCTCCGCGGCGCATTCACTACCGCGTCCAACGGCATCGCAGAGTTTCAGACGATCTTCCCCGGCTTTACCTCCAGCGGCGCTAACCACATCAATATCGCCGTCCACCAGAATTCTGCTGTGTCCTCGGGGACGTCCCATGTCGGGCAGCTCTTCTTCACGGATCCCTGGACCAACATCATCTCTCAGTACATGAACTACGCGCAGAACACGAACAATCGCGTCTTGAACGCTCAGGATACCACCTATCAGGCGGCAAACGAGGCGGGATACAGCGCTATCGTTGAGTAAGCATCGACGCACATTTCAGTTTATCAGCATGGTGACATTTTTGATTGTTGCAGCATCGAGGAGATCCATGATGACTGGCCTGAGGGTAAGTCTATGTGCACGGGTCTCGAATAATATTTACTGATTCGTAATGCCCATTGTCACACAGGGATCATCGGCTACATCAGTGCGTTCCGACTATTGTCTTTGCCTTTTTCTTTACTCATATCGTGTTACAGCTGTGGGCGTCAACCCCACGAAGCTAGTCTGAGCAGGGTCTGAAATAGATTTGCCTGCCTGTGAGCGTGTTAGGATCCGGAGTGTACCAGTATTCGTAGTGCTGTTCAATGTGATCATGACTGACATAAGTATATCCGTGGTGTCAATGCGTCTTACGCGACGCGCCTCCACGCAGCGTCTTGCAATTTGAGAATCTGAAGAAACCTTTACGATGCAAGTCGCGGACCAACCTGGACCTGCAGAAACCTCCTAGAATAGGTCCAGCTATGTCCAGCTTTGGTCCAGCCAGATAATGAGAATCCAAGGTCGGTTATGTAGGGAGCCGAGGAAAGGGGATGACGAGAGCATGATGACTGATGGTCTATTTTCAGCCAAAAATGCCTGAGCGCTTCCGGAAAGTGAGCCCATTTGTTTTTCCCTTTTACGAATTCCTGCGACACGAGATGGCAAACGACAACTCGCGCCCGACGACCACGTACCATATAACCCGTTATTGTATCGTCCCATGTCCCCCTCCCAACGCCCATGTAAAACCAGACCATATCAAACATAAAATTTTCTTTTTCACCACCGATCGACCCAGTAGCTTCAACGCTCTACCGGGCGTGCAATAGGCTCATGATTTTTTCTTTTAACGACTGTATTTTATCTCGCGCTATTCCAGTATACGACGACGATATGCCTCTCACGAACACCGACCGGAATTCCTTCTTTGTGACCGTTGCAGCAGGAGCTATAAGCTCTGTAGGGTTCGGCATGGTGCGTGAAGGTTTCTTGCTATTGCTCGTGCCAAGTATAACGTCATTTTCATCGATATAGAGTATCCTCGCTATCTGCATAGTATGGATTCTTCCAAAGTCAGAGTCCGACCACCAAGACATACGGCATATCCGACGAAAGCTTGATAAATCGCGGCGTCGGTCAGCACCACCGGCCCTTTCATCAGTTGCCCGCCATCACCAATCAAAGCCATCCGCTGCTCTTGTTCCCATTAATTCACCCCCGTCGGGCACAGACGGGCTTACACGACACGTCTACTTCGTCGACTCGCCGACGCGTAGTCAACCTGCCCGACGTTACGTTGTCCCCGTAGAGGTGCGCCACCCGACAGTGCCGGACATCCCGAACGAGGAACTTTCACGGTCAAATATCATCCCACTGCATTCCTCTCCCACTCATATCGCCGATGCCAGTCCACGGTCATCGTCATCGACGCTTGTCCACACCACCAACACAACACCGCCCTACGTGCCGACCCTAGCACCACAGCAGCCAGGCACATACGCAGAATCGGCCGTGGAGGAGTCAGACCATTCAGCACGCCTGCCATCATCGCGTCGTGGACTCCGACTGCCGGGGTTGATGAGCAAACATCGCCGCAAGGCCTCAGAGGCGACGCCCACAATCACAGCAGTTGATGCTACACGTACGTCTACTCTGATCTTATCTACGAACTACTCTAATCGCTAAATGTATTTATAGAATCCGATGACCCCACGTCGAAACCTGTTCGCCGAGCGAGTACGGGGCTGCACTTCACACGATGGTCATCTCGGAATCGCACAGGGTCAGACCTGTCCCCTGAAGTTCCATCTGTCGACCCTCCTACACGTTCATCATCGACATCATCGGGCTCCTCGTACCCTCGGCGTCCCGCTATCACGCGTCTCGCCTCGATACCCACGCCCCCGTATTCCCCATCACCGACATCACCATCCTCGACAACATCTACGCCGACCTCCGTCAATTCAAGTGCTCAATCAACCTCATCACTCTCATACTTTAGCCGCCGAGCATCGAAAGCTCGTCGGCGACAATCAGCACCTGCAAATGCACCACCTCTTCGCACGCAGCCGTATGACTATCCGTATTTCGCCGCTCCGCCACGGCCTATGCATATAGATATAGAGAAAGCTGATGATCTCGTTGAAGATGAAGACAATGAACGGACGCCTATGCCACCCAAGACTGCTATTCGGGATCCGGAAGTCTTTCGGGGGCGAGAGAGGAAACCGGCCAATACGCAGGCGCAGACGGCGCTTGGCGTTGGGCGGCCGGTGCCTCAGAGAAGGTCGGCGAGTGAGAGTTGGGCGTCGGGTAGTCGTAATGGCCTGCTGACGGCCTAGGAATCTAAATGTACAGCATACATGGTATTTGGAAGTCGTGAGTTATCTCTCTCACTCTTGCTAGATATAATGCTAATCATGTCGGTTTGCTTTGTAGATCAGGACACCAAGGATTCATGCATTAACTTAATCAATCGCTTTCGAGGTCAAGAAGCCACCATCTAATACTACATATCTACCTACCTTTCATCGTGTATCATTATTCAAGCCAAGGCAAATCAAATCCAACTCATGATCATCTAACAGTCTGTCCACAGCCGGGTGCAGTGCGGCTGCTTAGTCGTGGGCGTCGAATCGCGATGCATCCGGGCATGGACAGTGTCCATTAACGCCTATCGTGAAGAGCTTGCACTCAGCTCCGATACCAGCGGTCAGCCCACCCAGCTCCGACTCTCCCCTAAGTTTAGTCAGGAGGCAGAAGCATTCGCAAACAAGTGGGTCAAGCGGAAGTGGTGTGTAGATCGGTATGGATGAGTTTAGATGCGCTCTGCACAGGTCTAAGCACGGTCCAAGCAGGGATTAGGAGGCATGGAAGTTTGGAAGACAATTATTGAGTGGATATTACCCTGACACACCCGCCTCATGCCTAAGAGATTGCGAATGATTAGGGTGACATTAAGTCGAATTGGGAATATCAACTGACTGAACTTGTGAGTGGGTGTCCATTCCTGACGGTCACAGGACCTCAAAGCGTACTTGGCGTACTATCTACGTGATATGGATTCAGTACCAGTAGTGTCCCAAGAGCCTCCTTGACGTTGCGCGAGCAATCACAACATTGACGAGACGCCGCGGCGCACAAAGTGGATATTGTCATAAGAGTATACACCACGGGCATTACCATTTGGTGCACCCTAGCTCTGAATGACTTCATGCGGATTCAAATGAGATGTGAGATACCATGAATAGGGGCTACTCTTACTTCCGGCGGGATCTCAATGCTTCGAGCGGGTAGGCGGAAGCAAACGGCGGTGTGGCTGTGCCTCAGTTTGCCTCCTTCTTCTAGAGTCAACAAGCTGAGTTCGTATAAGTGGCGCACAGAAATGCCGCTCAGTTTAGGCGTATTACCCCCCTAACCTTGCTCAAAGTCCTATATCTCGAAGGCGTTTTCTGAAATACGTATATCTGGAGCGACAAGGCTGCTTTTACTTCTCATCGCTCGTCGTCGAACCTCCGAGTCTCATCCGTACTACGTAGCGGCATACGTACAGCCTGAGCGCGGTAGGCCGTCATTTCAGTGACTTCATCATCCGAGTAAGCTTCTCAGAAACCTCCTCCTTTAAATTTCCATTGACGATGTCATTCCTCGTACAGCCCCCGATCGACCCGCTTTCAAAATGTATAAAGCTGACCTCGAATCCAACAATGTCTCTACCAACAAGCCTACTTCCAAACCACAACCACCACTTCGCATCGAAATTAAACAAGACTCAGCTTCTTCTTCTACGCAATCATCTTCCCCAACGTCACCAACTTCAGCAATATCATGTTCACCTATCAGACAGTCGAGGAGTTTGACGGGCCCAGCCTCTGGGTCAGAATCTGGTCATACTTCTTCTCCTCAGCGGGGTCCCTCGAGGTCAGTCATACGTCTCTTCATAACTCAAGACTTGTGCTTACGTTCTTTCCTGTCCAGACCATACTCGCACTCTTTATCATCTATGCCTGGTCGCACATGGGCCCAACGGCCCCTGCTCAGCACACAATACGCACCCAGCGACGCCGCCGTCGTGCTTCTAGCCTATCAGATGCAGTCAGACCGCCGCAATCGGTAATCGAAGAAACCGAGAGCGAGGTCGATGAGGCCAACGAAGAGTTTGTCGACGCCCTGGAATGCTGTAAGTCTCCCCCATTCGAGCAAAGTGAAATCTCGTACTCACCCGATTCCTTGCTCCAGTCTCAGTACCATCATCCCCCGTTAAACCCTCCATCCCCTCCATCGACCGTCCTGCTGCTCCGACAACTAGACGTAACATGGTCACAATCGAGATTCCACCACTAGAACCAGACTACATGGGGCCTCCCCCCAGGAACCCACTCAAGACCTTCACACGTCACGTATCCAACGGCATTTCGCTCATCGCAATAAATCCATTCGCATCTCCTCCACGTTACCACGCGGTGCCAGCCTACATTACCCCATCTTTGACCCCTCAACCACGGAACCACCCTAACTTTTACATCAACAACCCCGAGTACTTGGAAAGTTGTAGGATTTCGGGGGGGCCGACCGAACCCATCATCGTGCAGGCCATCAAGCAACTCGAGGCAGCTGTTGAGGCGCGGGTCGTTGGATTGACTCAGGATGCGGTGAGGCAGGGCAAGGGCCTTCCGAGGATAATTTCGACGAAGTCGAAATCATATTCTCAGAATGTCGTGCGGATCTCGAGAAAGATGTCGTTGTCGTAGACATGGTTGAAAGCGGCGTAGTTCTGTCGACTCATCTCTCTATCATCTCTTTATCATCATGCCACTTGGACATTTATACCATCAAGAAAATACGACTCACTCTAAACACTTGTATTTGTACTTCATTTTCCATTCAAAAAACTTTATCCTGCTACCACATTTCGATATTTTGGGTCCCTCTTGTGCGTGGGATCGTGCAGGTGAAGTCAATTTGCACAGATATCCGTGTTATAAGTCGCCCAGTACTTGAGAAATAAGTCCCGGGCACCAATTTGTAGTAGTTGAGTCGAGCGAATTTAACATGGTAGGGAAAAGACAGGTCCGGCGGGCAAGTAGCAGGGCCAAGATTTCAACGCGATGACGACTGTTCCTGGATTTCCTGAACATTGCCGGGGATGCCAATGAATAGCCCTTGTGCGACGCGGGAGACCAGCTGGATGGTCGTGGTAGGCCGGGGTAGTAAAGTGAACAAGTTGGCAAAGCGAGACTGTGACGTCGCGACACAGGCTGTGACCGATACGCGATTTTGATCGACGCGATTTCTGCGTTTCTTCTCAACCCTTCTCAACCATGATCATCTTCAACCTTGCTTCTGTCGTCACAATAATCACACGTGTGCCCTCTCGAGCATCTCCTTGAAATCTATCCAGGCTGCATATCTATGTAGACCCGGCATACCACATGAAGATGTAATACGATTATGCAGGTGCGCTTCACCAAAACACTCTAGAAGTGCCTTCGAACCCGACCACAACTCCTGCGTTTCTCATAGGCTAAAATTTGTCATGGACGCACCATATGATGAAAAACTGAATTGATAGGTTCCGGAAACAGATAAGGGACAGTTACTGGCATTTACCCTCATCTACCCAACATCTACCGTCAATTTACCGGGAAGAACACGCGAGATCTAGTATGGCATGACTTGTCTTCCTTTGTCAAGAAGATGCTTTGACTGGTCTTGGCGCAACGAGCTCACGCGGAAATGGCTCAGGCAGGCTCACACATAGCTATCAGAAGTTATCAGAAGCCAACAAAACCACCAGAGACGAATCAGAGGCGAGACATGACGAATTTCATTCCGCGTGGTTTACCTGCAAGATCCCCATCCAAAGAAGACTCAAGGACAGAACGCCGTGCTCCAACCGTTGTAGTGCAACGCCTGAGCTACATGCGTATAAAATCACACAACGATGATCTTTCCGCAGAGCCCCAAGTACCCTCCTCTCCCCCACCATGAAGTACCTCTCCCTCATTCCGGCGTTCTTGGCCATCATCCCCGCTTTCGCGGTGGAGATCCCCAACCCTCCTCGTCAAGAGAAATACGAGAGCGGTGTGGTGCACATGGAGATCATGAACACTAAGAATGCGTACTGGGCAGAGCTGCAAGAGGCCGGGGCGTTTGCCCAATCTAACGCTAAATCCATCATCGATACGCATGTTCCCTGTGTAAATGGGACTGCAGGAGAGTTCCGGTGCAACAATGTATGTATTTGCGTGGTGTGAAAATGTTCATATGTATGATCTGACTATATACGCACAGGTCGACCTCCACTACTTTGCGAGCCACCAGGACCTCGGCAGTAAAACTGGCCAAGGCGTGAGTGTCCTGTATATTATTTTGTTGTACTAAAGTTGATTTGTCAAATTGATTCCAAGTCTTCGTCTTGGGGATGGACGTCCGCAGATGGTCGCGAATTCGCCATCATCGCCCAAGCCGACGGCGCCTCCTTCAGCGAGGTCACCTCAGACGGCCACCTCGACTACGTCGGCCGGTTGCCCAACACCAATGGAAGCGCAACTTCCTTGTGGCGTGGTACGTTCAACAACCCTCAAATTACAACACTTTACGCTGTGGTTAATGGCATTCAATTACTTTTCAGAGCTGCGTGTGCTAGACAACTACGTTGTCATCGGCTCAGAAGCGCAGGCACACCACGTCCAGATCTTCGACCTCACCAAGCTGCTGGACATCTCACCTGAGGAGAAACCCAAGACGTTCCACCCGTGGACGGACCTCACCGGGATATTCACTGGGCTTCCTATTGGCCGAACACATAATAGTATTGTGATCAACCATGACCGCAAATATGCTGTGTCGGTCGGGTCGACGCCTAGGTAAGTTATATTTTGTGCATATCGTACCGCTCAGCAATTTTTGACTGGCCGGATACGACCGATTCGTAGATCTAACAAATTTGGAGGCGGACTTGTCTTCATTGACCTCAAGGACCCCTCCAATCCTACCCTTGCGGGATTCCAGGCCGATGATGGATACGTTCACGAGTAAGCGCTGATTTCCTCTATGCTTTCTTCCGTTGGACTTTTGACGAATCCCCATCCAACTAATTTCAGTGCGCAATGTCTGCTGTATAAAGGCCCCGACGTCAAGTACCAAGGAATTGACATCTGCTACGCTTACAACGAAGACACCTTGACGATCTACGACGTCACGGATCTCGCTAACGCTAAGATCATCTCCCGGGACTGGGTACACCGGGTCTTCGTAAGTGCCTGCATATGCAGTCCTCTATGCATCTGAACCGCCGGGACTGATGGAGAAGATAGGTATACCCACCAAGGATGGGTACTCGATACTCAGAACCAGGAGTATCTCATCATGGATGACGAGTACGATGAGTACGACGGCGTCGGACCTGCTGCAGACGGTTTCCCTGGTGCGCTAACGTTTCTTTTCACTTCACCCGCCTTACTCTCACTGACCTACAACCATGCAGTTACCTACATCTGGGACATCCGCAGCCTCGACGCGCCCAAGCAAACCGGTTACTACAAGTCCAAGCAATACGGTATTGACCACAACCAGTACATCAAGGGTGGCAAGTCCTACCAGTCGCACTACGGCGCGGGCCTGCGCATCATCGACGTCTCCTCCATCCCGTCGGACCCAACGGGCGGTGGCGTGAAGGAGCTGGGGTTCTTCGATGTGTACCCGGAGAACGACGCGAAGCCGAATAATGGGTCGTTGCAATTCGTTGGGTCGTGGAGCAGCTATGCCTTGTTCGAGAGTGGGTGGATCATCGTTAACAGTGAGTACTTACAACGTTCTGTGACGCGATGGGCGGAGTGTTGCGGAGTGTTGATGATGTTTTTTTTTTGTGCAGCTATCGAGCGCGGGGCGTTCGTCGTAAAGGAAATATACTAGTCTTCTAGAGTGTATCATATGTGAATTAGGTTGTGTTTATACAGTTCTGTAGATTGTACTTTAGTATTTTAATACCAGACTGAGAAAAATCGCGTTTCCGTCGTATGCTGGGAAGATTGTTGGCGGGAAGTCTGTGGGCGATGACCGCCGCCGGGGTGCCTGGGATCCTGAGTGCCTGGGATCCTGAGTTAGTGTTATCGACGGGGACGGGTTTAGCCGCGGGGTTGGCGT
>CEMG01180482.1:1568-17032 GCA_001179705.1 Baeospora myosura
AACGCACCCGCGATGATGGAGAGATTCGGGAAACCTGGAACCGTAGTTCCAAGATACGCCTTCGGGCCGCCATTTTCCTCGTAGTATTCTTGGATGGTTTGAGCATTGTTGCTGCCCCGGATGTGTACAGGGAAGCTATCCTATACATAGATACATGCATGTGAGCTTCGCATAATGTGAAGTGAGAAGCTGAATTGGAACTTACCGCGATATAGCCCGTGGCGAAGACGATAACGTCGAGGGGGACTTTATCTCCTATGTGCCGATGTTTATGTAGGACTGATAGAGGAGAAAAGAAAGCGTGGATCATACCTTGGATAGTGACGACGCCATCCTCGGTAATAGACTGGATATCATCCCAGTTCAGCGATACATTGGGTCGGTGTAGAGACTTGAGGTACCCGACGTCCAACAGCAAGCGTTTACAGCCGATCACTATGCGGCGACAAGGTGAGTACCCAAACGCTGACAGGAAGTACGAGACGAATCCAACGTACAGTAGTTTGGTATGAGCTTATCATGATACTTTGCGGGCGCAGCCGACCGGATGTAGCCCCCTGCTGCCTGATTCAACGTGACGAAAGGTTGGCAAACTTCGCAATGTAGTGGGACTCTGGACGTACCTTCATGAGTAGCGACCGCATGAAAGTCGTCCCAAACACCGTCCAGTAGACCGTCTCGTTCTGAATGAAAGCGTTCAGCCTCGAGAGGCGTAGTGCGAGAGGGATATGCTTGTTGATCCATTGAAATGTCGGGCCGACGCGCTGCCCGAACTGGGGTAGAGAAACATGGATCAGCCTTGCAATGGGCAGAAAGGAAGCATGATGGAGCGAGGGAGAGAGAACTCACTGGCACGGGAACGAACCAGTTAGGTGTTCGACAGAACTGAGTGATCTGGACGGAGGGATCTTCAGAGATGCTCGGAATTAGCTGGACCCTGTATTGGCGAGGAACAGCGATAAGGTACCAAAACCAGAACGCTGAACATTACAATAACTCACGCAGACGCGCCATTCCCAATAACACCCACCCTCTTTCCCTTCAGATCCGCCTCATGATCCCACCTCGCCACATGGAACTTTGTCCCCTTGAACGTCTCAATTCCTCGGATCTCAGGATACCTTATCCTATCCAACAGCCCCAGCGCGCTAACAAGGATCTCCGCCTCCGTCGTCTCCTTCACGCCTGTTCCGACGTGCTCAGTAACGATGTAGTACATCTGTTTTGAGACGTCCCACTCAGCCGAGACGACAGTGCTATTGAACTTGATGTGCGCGTGCACGCCGTGTTTGACGGAGAGGTCTTTCCAGTAGGCGTGGATCTGCGGCTGGTAGCCGTGTGTGCGGTCCCAGTCAGATTTCAGGTCTGTGGAGAGGCTGTAGAGGTTGATGGGGATGTCGGACGCGCAGCCCTACAAGGAGAGAAGAGAACGGCATCAGGTTGTCTGCGGGAAGGTACAACGGAATCGAGCTACTGGGTAGGTGTTTTCCTGCGAGTCAGATGTCTTTTCGTAAGTGATAAGAACTATGCAAAGGATAACGCATACGCACCCGCCAAGTCCCTCCTACATCTGACGCCTTTTCGTAGATCTAAGTACCCCCAGATGCATCCTGGTCAGACTTGAGACTTGCAGAATAGATCGAGTACGCTGACCACATAGTTTTCATACCCTAGTTTCCGTTTCAGCGCTATAGCGAAGGATATCCCAGCAATTCTACAAGAGGATCAGCGAGGTACATTGGGATGCTTGTCAACGTACCCTGCTCCTATGATGGCTATCCTCGGACCAGCAGCCTTCGACTCCTTCGTGTTCTTCGAGACCATTTCTCCACGTATACGTATGTTTCTCCAGTGACAGTGAGGTTGGATGAGAGGAGGATATCTGCTATGTGCGTTGAACACGGCGCTTCAAGATCAGCATCATGATGCTGGATCGTCGCCACAGATTCGGTCCAGGTGAGGCCTAACCAGTATCAGACAAAGTTTCAGCCAATGATCAGACGAAGGGACTTACTTGTGTGCTGCCGACTATGGAGGTATGAAGGCGAGCTACTTGAGATTCAGAAGTTCGTCTTTAGCGTGTCGACTCTCGATTGTCTCGATGTGCCACTGGCAGGGAGATTCATTATGGTGACTGCAAATTTGTGAAACGTTCGAAGGCACGAAAAAGTTGAAACGATCAGGGACGATCAATGGATCGGCAGATCGGCAAAGATGTGGTTCCGAGGATAGTCCATGGACCTCCATGGACCACACTCTCCGTCGTCCGACTCCTCGAGCTTGCAAATTCGAGCCACCTCAGAGGTAGTAGTTTTGATTTGAGAGGGTGTCTCTATCTCTCTCTAAAGCTCACTCAGCTCAAGGAAAATTTATAACTTCGAAGTAAGTCTCAGTAGTAATCAAGGAACCTAAGAACTGCCGGACTCAGCAGTAGTATCTTTCCGTTTCAGTACCCTCTGTATCTTCCCAATAGCCATGATCTTATTCCTGATCCTCCGTTGCCGCTGGTAATACTCAGCAGCCTTGATCTTGTCCACCAATACAGTCCGCTCATCCTCGTCGCCGTCATCGGAATCAAACAGTTCCTCTTCATTACAGACTGTAAGCACAGCCTGGATCATGTCCATTACTACGACCAGGGTCACTTCGTTAGGGCATCGTATACCAAGTTTGCAAGAGAAGGCATGCAAGGTGGTCAAACGCACGTTGTTCACCGACGAACGGTAGACTCCACGTAAACACATTCATAAAATTTGGCAGCCAGTACGGGTGAGGCGCGCAGTCATATTGCCTAATGTTCAAGGTCATTGTGTTCTTCAACTCGTATTTGAGTACAGCCCCGCGGTTTGCGTACACGTCGAGGTAGTTCGGTGCGGAGAACAGGGTGATGAGCGAGGGAAACTTCTCTTTCGGTGTTTTTCGGTACATGCAGTACCTGTCATTGATCGACCAAGGGTTGGACGAGGATGAGTGGACAGTCAAGGGATGGGCAATGGTGGGTGGTAGTTACCCGGCATCTTGAGCTTCGTGAGCGCGGATTATGCTGAGGAGATTGTTTCGCTCAAGGAACTTGCATACCGCTTCGTATCTGCGAATAAGATACCAGCATTCGTCAATGGCGGTTCAATTGAATTCAACGGTCAAGCTCATATCCAAAACGCACGTGAAGTTGTACGAGCAACCCCGTACTGCGTTGTGCACGAACGTTGTCCCAGCAGGCACGCCCGGTCCACCGTTGTCAGGATCCTGTTCATGCCCGTACTTGTTTATCGGATCACTCCACAGCAGATCACACATTAGTCCCGACGATGGAGTTTCTTGGAAACGGTCAATCTATAACGCGAGATGTTGAGGGCGGAAATTGCACGCAGAATTATTGTGTCGGGGTATATGTATACATGTACTGACCGATTTCAAGTCCTCTAGCAGCACCAGCTCTGGGGAGATACCCGCAGAGACGCAGAAGATCTGACCGTCGAGCAGCGCTGCTAGAGGGAGCGCGTCGAATGACGTGATACAGGCCTCGTATACCCGCGCACTATACTTGTGCAGGCCTGGAAAGAGACGTATGTAGCAAGATCATGGTTCTGGGGTTGCACATGGAGGCACGACGTACACTCCATTTTGAAGGTGAAATAATCGGCGAGATGGCGGCACTCGTGCATACCTCGTAGTAAGAGGACGCCCTTTGGATGCAACAACTTGAGGGCATACAGATACAGCACGCACTAACTCAAAGTCAGAACTTTCTCGTGAAGATAGAGATGTCGGGTGCACCTCAATCCCGAAATACCCCCGATTGATATAGTTGCCCAGGAATAGGTAGTGGTCACCGTCGGCGAACGAGCCACCCGCTACCTCCAATGATTTCAACAGGTCGTACTGGGCAAACGAATCAGGATCTATGTCCAACTTGACACTTTATAGGACCACAACTCACATATTGACCCCGAAGATCACCCCAGACTTCATGCATCGCGAATCGTACCGTGAGGGCAAGCCATTTCACGAACTCGTGTGCTTACTTGTCACCGGAGGCTCTACTGCAATCATATTTGGTTCTTGCTTTAGAATAGCCGTCGCCTGCTCCAGTATGAAGAGCGCCTGATCATCCGCGAGGCGCCCTTCCCGAAAGAAATGCTCTTTGAGGAATGTGGTATTGGGCTTTAACACCCCGGATTGATCTTCAAGTTGTGTGTAGAATTCGGCGTCTGTGGGCTTGTTCACCGCCGGTTGTGGTACCTGTCGATCGCCATGAACTTAGGCTGATGTAGATAGGTAAGTACAGACGGTGGGTAACCCACGTTTCGAATCAGCCTATCCTGCAAGGCTGACCGGTGAGCGCCAGAGGGCGGTCTCTGGTTTCTCTGGATATCCGGAGAAGGAGAAGCGGCAGTCTGTTGCGTTTTCGGATCCATAAGTTTCTTCGATGTTCATAGACTCTCGAACACCGTGAGCTTTGGTGGTTGGCGCGCAGGTGGAAGTATGAGCTGATTAAGGTAACCGAATCCAGCCGATGAAACAGAACTCGTTCAATTCTTCAGATGAATCGACAGCCCCTGAAGAACGCGATGAATTTCGTATATCTGAAGCTCAAGCTACAAGCTTCAGGTTCCACTAGCACTGTCCAAGCAGTGTCTAGTTGAAGATGTATATTGGGAGATGGTGGTTAGGGTGCAACCTTGGTTCGTGAGAATTTTTGAGAATATTGGTCAAATTTGGGGGGCGCGTTCTTTGAACTCGACCNNNACTCGACCATCACCTTGCCCGTCGTCTGTCGTTTGTTTGAAGCCGCTGCAGGTTCAGAGGACATCTATAAGGTATGCCACCCAGTAAATGAAGTTAAATGGGATGTTGAACCCCCCTTTACAAGTTCCAGGTTCCTTGTAGCATCTCCAGAGTCAATGGGAGTTTTTGGGATCGAACAGACAAAGAATTGAGCACAAAGGCTCCCTACGACTATATAAGTCTCGTCTGCCGTAGATGCCACCTTCATGGACCTTTCTTTCGAATCCGACATCCTCGTCGACCAAGACTACTACAATGACATCTCGGAACCCTCATCTTCTCCTGTCAGATGGCAGAATTCACAACCGCAGTGCCTTCAAAGTCTTATGACAGAGGTTGCCGACTTTCGTCGTCCATGTACATGAATTCTTTTTGCATCTCTTCCCTGTGGCTTATGTTAATCGTGACGTTTCCAGCCCTACGGTATGACGAACCTTTCTCGATGCAATGGGAGTCGAATCCGCCGTACGCGCCCTCTGCCCCTCCGCGCGCATCATCATCAGCCTCGAGCTCGCTTGGTGGCAGAGCTCCTCCAAGATCGCGTTATTCACGTCACTCAGCCGGATCAAGTACTCTGCAGCCGAAGCTTCAGTCGGACATTTTTGCGAAAGGCACTTTGGCTTTCCTCAAGCGGTTCGAGGATTCTTCAAAGAAGGCCGATGAAAACACAAGGCTCAGTGCTCAAAGGCCTCTTGATGATGACAAGAGGAAGATCAAGAGTGGTGTCCCTGCAAAGAAGAGGGAGTCTAGCAGCGGAACCGGGACGACCTCAAAAACGACCACCTCCATCCCGGAGCGAGAGACAGTAGAGAGGCCGAGCAAGAAGGGGAAGGAGCGGGAACGGTTTGTGGTCGCTGAGAAGCGTGTAGAGAAACTATCTACCCCTCTCGCGGAACGAGAGACTGTGGAATGGCCTAGCAGAAGAGGAAAGGAGAGAGAAGCACCGGTGGTCCCCGAAAAGCATGCCGAGAGACTGCCCAAAGTCATCGAAAAAACACCACTACATGTGGAACCACTATCGTCCACTCAGTCTTCGAACTCCTCATCCGTTCAAAGCTCAGGCTTCTCCGGCTACAGCGGCAACTCTGACACTGACTTGGACATGGATGTTTCCATGACCTGGTCCCAGTCCTCAATTGTCGTACCCGACCCTTCGCCACGACTTCCTCGAGTGCGGAGTTCCAAGGAGCAGATGCCACCTCCGCCGACACCACCAGTCGTCAGACCCCCATCCCCGAAACTACATCCTCTCTTGGTTAAGCAGCAAGAGCATAAACCTAAGCACCCATCCCGCCCATCTGTTACATCTACCTCATCGTACACAATCCAATCCAGTCGTCCACCTCAATTGACGCCCGTGTATCAGCCAACACAGTCCAGCCAAAGTACGGCACCTCGTCCTGCAGGCCCACCTGCCCTTGGAATGCGTCGCGCTAGAACTCTACCTACCAAGCAGGTCGCTGAACGCCCCCTCCCTTCACGTCAGAAGCCCTTTAAACCGCCTCTTCTCCCTTCGACACAGGCCCGCCTGCAGCAGAGCCAGACACAGTCGCAACCCCAAGTGCATGCATCTCATAACGCGAGATATAGTGAGCAAACCTTCGTCCCCGCTCCTGTATCTCCACCTGCGCGATATGATGCCGAGGACGAGGAGAAGGAGAAAGAAGAGAGCAAGGCTGCTGCTTTGGCTTCGGATCCTGACTCGTCTTTCGGGGAGATGTCGTTTGATCTGGATGCGTTGGAGGAAACTATGAAGATGTACGACTGATTTGGGTTGGAATTTTTATCTTCATTTGGCCGGGTTTTACATGGTTATGATCGTTATGGATTCGTGGACTGTTTCAATGCATAAATACCTTCTTTTGTATCTATTTTATCTTATCTGTGACTCTAAAGAGATGGGAAGTCCGTGCGCATATCCTCAAGTGGTTTATCAACGTACGTTTCGTGAGTGAGGTAACGTGTGAGCTGGTGTAAGACGTTTGTCACATAGGGACTTCCCTCAGCCAGTTTCAGGTGCTTGAAATGTGACTGTATCTAGATATCCGTGGTCCTAATTCATGCATTATCGACTGACATACAACAACTACTTACAATCCATCCATTCAATATCCATGATCCATCCAGCAGGTATACTGCCACGCATTCGTTCACACTATCAAGTTGTCTCAAATCGCTTCAGCGGCATCGGTCTCCCCGTGACATTTCTTCCTCTAGCGATCCTTTCAGCAAGGCGCTCAACGACCCCACCCTCGTCGCCATTATCCTCCAGCGTCCTCTTGATAAGGACCTCCATGTTCAGCCCACCATCCGAATCCCGCCTCATATTAATCGGCGTTAAGCTATGATTGTTGGGGATGGCTTGAGGGAGGCGCTCGTTCATAAGATCAGAACGTCGGCTGGATAGTATCATAGTCATAAGCACGGAAGTGCGATATGCTGCATGAGAGACGATTGAAGTATGATAGATATTGAGAGACGTACGCTTCTGCGAAACTCGAAATATTGCGTCCAATCTGGTCTCCCTGTACGCTCAACGCATCGTGTCCCAACCGAGCACCCATTGAAGCCGACCCAGATGGGTCCTCCGCGACCATAAGCTCTGAACCCGCTTCGGCTTCTTCTCTGTTTTGTTAGAATGCGTCAGAATGAAGAGAGAGCTGCGATGGATAGCATATGGGGACCGACCTGAGCAACTGGAAGACTCTCTGCATCCTCCCGACAGCCATGATCTTGTTCTTGATCTGCTGCTTCCGTTGCTGATACTCAGCACCCGTGGCGGCATCTGCCAACGCCCGCGTCTCTTCTTCGTCATCCGAGTCAGATTCGATGAGTTCCTCCTCGCTGCAAATACTAAGAATCGCTAGTAACATTTCGGTGACTTAAACCCCCAAAATTCACTGCCTTCAGTCTATTGAAAAATAAAAACCAACAACAAATACGCACTCTTAGCTCCGACAAACGGTAAACTCCATGTAAACGCATCCATGAAATTGGGTAACCAATATGGATGGGTACTGGAGTTATACTGTCTTATCGTGATGTTCTTGTTAGCATATTTGAGCACCGCCCCTCGGTTGTGGTACACGTCGAGGTAGTTGGGTGCAGAAAAGATAGTAATGACAGAAGGGAATTTCTTTGTCGGTGTTTTCCGGTGCATGGTGTATCTGTGGGGAGGAAGATCCCTGGATCAACTCACGCACTGAAAGTGATGTGTAGGATGTGTATTTTACCCAGCATCTTGAGCTTCATGCCCTCGGATTATGCCAAGTAATCCATTTCGTTCGAGGAAGTTACATGCCGCTTCATATCTGATATACATGCACAGGCATTTTATGTATAAGCCGTTCATAATGATATAAGGTGTTGATTTGACTCACGTGAAGAACCACGAGCACCCTCGCGTCTGGTTATGCAGGAATGTTGTACCCGCAGGTATGACTGCTCCCTGAGCGTTAGGCTCTTGCTCTCGCCCGTAATTGGCTATAGGGTCACTCCATAACAAATCACACAAAAGTCCGTGCGAGCCGGGTTCTTGGAATCGATGCATCTAGAGTGGGGTGTCAATCGCAAGCGTAAAATGAAGAGAAGATATAGACCTTCTTGAGATCGCCCAGAGTCATCAGTTCCGGTGAGATTCCTCCGTGGACACAGAAGAATTTCCCGTCGACAAGGGCAGCTATGGGAAGTGCGTTGAAAGATTCTATACAGGCCTCGTAGACTCGTGGACTATATTTGTGGAGGCCTTGGAGAAGGTGTGAAAATTTATCGCACACTCGGGGAACAGATACTCACATTCCTTCTTGAACGTGAAGTACTCTGTGAGATGTCGACATTCATGATTGCCTCGGAGGAGAATGAAACTGGCGGGGTAACAAAGTTTGAGGGTATACAGATACAACAGACACTAAACGAAGTCAGGTTGGACTTTCTGACGAGATAGGTGGAATGATAACACGCCTCGATCCCGAACGATCCTCTATCGACATAGTCGCCAAGGAATAAGTAGGTATTGTTGACGAAAGAGCCACCGACTTCGAAAAGTTTCATAAGATCATACTGACAGACAGGTCAGCATCGATCGTCTCAGAAAGTGAGGTTCGTAACACACATATTGGCCGTGAATATCCCCGCATACTTTAGACGAATGAGATGCCGATTCAAGTCGATATGAATGCATAACGCACTGGTCACTGGGCTCTTCACATCCACCATATTGGGCTCCTGCCTCAGTACCACCGTCGCCCGCTCCAATATAAAAAGCGCCTGTGCCTCAGTAAGGCGTCCCTCGCGGAAGAAATGGTGCTTCAGAAACGGCGGATTGGGCTTCAACTCCCCGCTGTCGCCTTTTATATAGAACTCCGCATCCGTAGGTTTATTAACTGCTGGTTCTGGCACCTGTTGAGGCAAGAGAGGTCGATCCCGAGGCTTCTGAAAGATCAGACGCGCAAGGAACAATTAAACATACGTTCTTGACCGTTCTCTCTCGCAGATTCGACATCGTGTGCATATGCTGCTGGTCGCCATTGGTCGTTCTTTCCGCTATTGGGGCACGAGAGGCTTGATTGTAAGGTTTGTCCATATGTCAGTGAAGGAGGTTAGAGCGAAATAATCGTTGGGCACGCTGCAACTTCATATTTGGCGATGTTAGGCGCGCCCTGGGCGCGCCTTCACAATTTCTTCTCTTTTCTTCTTGACTCTTGAGTGCGAAGCTCATGGCAACGGAGCGTTTTTGAGGTTAAGGAAGGTATAGAGTGGGGACAAGGATCATTGTAAAATTGAAGACCTCGGCAGATCCCTGAACTTGAATCATGGAACATTCTACTCTGGAACGAAAGGCTGTGCTTTCCGACGTTCTCCTATTTCTTGACAGCAAGTACATAGCTTGGTACGGATCATGACATCTTCTTCTGAATAGTATGATATTCCATTGTAAAGTACCTAGCACTTTACATATAACCACAACTTAGTTGTCCACTGAGTCAATATCGAGACCAGCGTCGCGCAAATTCTGGATCGAGTCCGCTATTCGCTCATCGAGTAGCAAGGAGGAATTGACTCGCACAGTTTTCAGGCCAGACACCCGTTCCTGTGCTGAACTCCCGAGGGCTACATTGGTCGTCGACCGGCGGGACGCGAAGACCGCGACAGCCAGGTAATAACTATCTTCCGTCAAGGTAGTGCCTCGCAAGTCAAGTGTTTCCAAAGACGGGAGTATGAAAGGCAAACCCGGTCTGTAAAAGAGTTGCGAGATGACGGCCGCGCTGACGTGGCCTACTTGTAAGGATAGATGGTGAGCTTTATTCAAGACTCGTAAGATGGCCAGCAGTTCGTCATCGGATGATTCTTTGGCAGACAACTTGAACGTCTCCAGCTCGCACCCGGATCGTTTGATCATGTCAGGAACAAATGACAATGACAAGTCGCTTTCCACGGTCGAGGGCGAATAATAAGATATTGACAAATCCGTAAGTGCTGGCAAGGTGAGAGTGTCCAGTAATTGGCCGATGCCCCCACTGTGAAGGTCGAGTTTTCGGAGGTAGGCAAGAGGAGGTGGAACGGTGGCCGTGAAGACCTCTTCGGTCATCGCGACTAGAGTCTCACAGGTCCGCAAGGCGGTGGTACGACTGAGTATTTCCACGTTGCATGAGTTGTGCACATCCCACCCCACATAATCCTCTATCTGGGTCCAAGGAAGAAGAACGATTTCGTGAACGTTTGGAGTGCTGCCACAGTTCGCCACGTGGAGATTTCGCAACTGGGGGGCGAATTCAAATGCGTCGCATGGGCTGCCTACGAATTCGTCTTCGTCAAAGGTAGGTTCGATGCTGAGGTTGCGAAGTGAGGGCAGAAATCCTCGTACGGAGGATAGATCATGGTACGAATTCCATGGGAGTGCAAGGGTCACAGCTTCCCAACGCGACGAGCACGAAAGGACGTTTATCAGAAGTTGATTGCCCTCATCATGCTCCTGAAAGCGATTGATTGCTACTGTTAATGGCCTGGTGCGAGAACGATCTAGTTGAAGGCCAAGCAAAAATGCTACGATGTTGCGCTGATTTAGATCAGAATGTATCGCACCGATCCACTGGAAGTCGAGATGTATGTGGGCCCACAGTTGGGAGCATGCCAGTCCAACTGCTCTCCAGCGACTGCATACCTGCACTAATGTCCAAGGAGGGAGATCAGTGTCGAGGGAGCACGTCACCTCTGCAAAATCTGCCGGCCACAGGATGACGGCCGTGCGGCAGAGCTCGAAGATAGAGCACAGGATCTCCGTGGAGAGTAGGCGGATGGGATGGAGGATGGTTTTGCAGTCGTGGAGATCGAGAGCTGCTTGATCACGTTCAGGAGTGGAAAAACCGCTGGTCCCGGGTGCCATTTGAGTCCCATCTCCGAGGCTCTCTAGACGTGTCGAATATTGCTTGACGAGATCAGAGAGCATCTGTCGGTCGCGGTCGGATGGCGGGTCATTGGACCTCAGCAGTTCATCTACACGATGATTACGGACTCTGTGCGCCATGCTCACTGCTCTTGCTATCAAAACAAAAAAGTATAGGAGCTGCAGTAGCCACTATGAGTTAAAGCCGTATCAAATAATAGGTAGTAGACGTACCCGGGTTGAGCCGCGCTGAAGGCCGAGTCAAACAGTGGCAGCTCTACACAAAGTCTCTGATCCAACTCTATTACAAGTCACAGCGAGATATAGAACAACTCCTCCAAGTGAGTTGGAGATTCAGATGACAAGGACTTTCCCAATAGTAGCAGAGGTCAAGGAGCGACTGAGAGATCTGATTCTTTGTGAAAATTCAAGAAAAATAGATAAACGGAACACGTGAATGAAATCGGGCCCGACGCTTCCCGACTTTGGATTGACGTCATCCCGACGTTCAATGTACCTTAGCCTACTCTCACCTGTGGAATCCTTCTGATTTTACGGGTACGCCTTGGGTATGTTCAAGATTAGCACTGGCATTTGTGAGGCTCATGAAGTGCTCATCAATGGAAGTTCGTCGTCGTCAATATATCATGTTGAACCCTAGGAGGCTGCCTCACATAGAGAACTATATTAAGTACTTAGGTAGTATTTTCTTTTCGAATTCGCTTGACCAAGGACGTTGTGTAATCCACCCGAATATGGAGACCAGCTTCGCGCAATGTTTGAAGGGAACTACATAGTGGTTTTCTTGTTGTCCAACAGCTGCTCGTCAATCTGGGCGATTTCCAATGGGCAGACTGCCGTTCCAGATGTCCCTTCACTGCCTGAAGTCTGTGCAGGCAGACGAGGCGCCAAAACAGATATCAATGCGGCATGATCTGATGGTTGGATACTGTTCGCCAGCAGATCGATTCTCTTCAAATAGGGAAGCAGACATGGACGATGTTCTGAGTATTCGAGTCGCCGGATAATGGAGTTGTTGAGACCTCGGACCACGACGAGAGAAAGGCGATGAAGTGTGGGTACAGCGTTCATGATCGTCAGAAATTCGTCTTCATCCAAATTTTTGACTTGAAGGTCGAGCTCCTTGAGCTTACAGCTCGATCTTGTGATGAGATGAGAGATAAACAACACCGACATACTATCTTCTTCAGTGGGAGGTCGGACTCTACGATCGATTTTCAGAACCACGAGCGCCGGTAAAGTGAGGTTGTCCAGTAAATGTATCATGCCGTCGTCGCCTCGAACCACGCCTGTATATCAAGAGAGTGGAGACAAAGGCAGTGCACGGTTGCCGAAAGTGGATGCACGTCAATTTTCTGGCCAGAGATTTCACAAGTCGCTAGGTTTTTCATCCGATCGAGAACTTGAAGCTCAATATTGCTCGAGTGGTATACCGCAAAAGCTTTGTAGTTCTCTATACCGGTCCACGGAAGACGAAGTATATCGGGAGTATACGGAGCATTGTCCGAGAGGTCGGTAATCGACAGGGTATTAAGGCACGGAGCAATTTCGAATGCATCATAGTCGTCTGCATATGGATACTCCTCTAACCCGTCCGGCTCGATATGAAGCCTGCGAAGGGAAGGGGGGCAACCCCGTACAGGAGCTAAATCTGCGTAGGCCCTCCATGGCATGAGAAAGGACGCGTTTTCCCAACGTGAGGAGCATGATATGATAGGCTCAAGAATCTGCATTTCCTCGTCAAAGGGGTGGCCGCTGAAGATGGCTACAGACAACTTTCTCGTTTGAGAGCGCTTTAACTGCACGCGGAGAAGGTATGCTGCGCGATCACGGTGCTCTGCGACGTGTAAGGCGTCTGTATCGTCTGGCCAAATCAGATCGACCGCAATACGGGTCCATAGCTCAGAGCATGCCGTTCCGATTGCCCTCCAACGTCTGCACACTTGTGCCAGGGTCCAAGGCGGGTGTCTTGTATCAAGCGAGGTCCAATTCTCTTCGCCAAAGTCCACCGGCCAAACATTCTCGTTGGCGCACAGAAGGAAAATGTGGGAGAGTATTTCCGAGGGCAGTGAACGGATAGGATGAGGGAGAGATCGTATAATTTTGATTTCCTCGGTTATCTGCTCATGATCACAGATAAGATGCTCGAGGAATCTAGGTGAGGTCCTGATCTCGTACGCAAGCCTTTTAGCCCGCGCCTCCGATTCCTTGATAAGGCGGAAAAGCTCTACCCTCTCCTGGCCGTGAGGGGCCTCGTAAGAGCGGGCAAGGGCCTGTATCCGCGTCGTAAGAATGCTAGGTCTATCTGCCATCAGCTGGATATCTCTTGCGCGATGGGACACATATGTTTGAGGAGATCGTGGCAGATTATGATCGAGCCGCTGGAAATCGCCGCGTGAATATCAAGGTTTCGTCTAGCGACAGCGAATTGACAAAATGTATGCCTTGGAGCAATATCGTTGCAACGAGTGTCGGCGCGCGCGCCACTGGCACACAAGATGCTCTGAAAGACGAAAGACGATGGCTGCCAGTGTGAGAAGATGTTCACAGAGCTAGTCAAGTCGGCGACCCACCTCAGAGATTATTTTGAGGTTTGCGAAGGATGTTCCGCCAACAGGCCGATGGTAGTATAGTGCCACTTGTCGTGGTAGGATAGGAATACTTGCGCATTGGGAATCGGCAAGATGTGCACTCCACATCCTGAAGTGCAGCACGTGAATTACACGGTGCCAGCTCTTGAGCCCTTCCTTGTTTGTCCTACATCCGTCTCTTTGTTTCTGGCGCTGCCCTGAGCCCTAGTCATGATTTATGCAGCAGATTAGTATGCATGGTACCACTGCAGGGATTGCTCGAGTCCGACGAAGTAATTCTTTGTAAACTCAACGCAATGATGAGAGAACAAAGATTTCGCAAACACGTTTGGCCGAGCATACTGTAAAGAATCACAGACAGAGCAATACAGAGTTTGGAGAAAGAGTACAGGGTCCGAAAATATCGCAGCAATCACATACAGAGAGCATCCGGATCACAGAGGATCATCATCCAGCGATGACCAGCTTTCTTCCGACTCCTCTCTAGCATCGCCATACACATATGTACATGCTTTACATCCAGAAATATCCTTCAGCTTCGGGACCCAGGCCCTCGGAGGCGACTTCGATACCGATATCGAGGTCAAGTTCTTGCAATGGAGGAACCAGCCCCCCAGTTGTGGCGATACTGACGGACCACGGACCCAAATCCTCGTATTCGAATGCAACGCTAGGGTCCCAGATGTCTTCTCTGTTTCTTTCCATGTTAGAATAATCGACGGTGGCGGCAATAGTCGACATGGCCTTCGCTAGGCCAGCTTCATCGATAGACAGTTCTGTAGGCGGCTTGAAATCATTGAAGTTGAGTTTAGCAGAGCTCGATGCAGCAGCAGCATAAAATGCCGATAGAGCCGCCTGGTCCGCGGCTTGTTTCTCCGCGAGAGTGGGCCCAGATGAAACCGGTCCAGGGGGAGCGGTCGAGTCGCCGACTTTGCGCCTTTTCGGGGCGCGTGGGGGAGCGGAGGCATGACGGTATGAACCCGATTCCGGTGAGCAAGTCAAGTCATCGACTTTGCGCTTCTCGGTGGACGCAGACGCAGGGAATTTGATTTCACGGGTCGCCCGAGTCGGTCCATCGGCTTTGGTAGTGCGCTTTCTCTTCGGCGGCTTGCCCTGTTTCCGGGGAACGTCGACGATGGGTTCATGTGTCAATGATGGACAAGCACACTCGGCAGAATGTGTGCATTGGATTGGTTTCTCGAGTCTGGTTGCAGAGTGATCAGTCAGCGGATGAAGCTTAAGAGACGAGTACTAACTTGGGCTCGTCATCTGAGAAAACGCGTGGTTGTGTGGACGCCATAGGGCCAGGTCGTTCGCCATCGTTAACAGTCCAAGTGGTTTTCATTCTAGTGGCAGGAAAGCAGACGTTCTAAGTTTCAATGATCTAAGAAAATATCAATCGCAGAAGATAACAACTCGAGATATAAGGACTGGCCTGGGGGGTCAAGTGGTTTGGTAGTGATGAGTAGAAGGCAAGATGGCACCAGAGAATGCGACTCTCTGGATGAGCCAGTGGCATGACACAAACTACACGCAAGTGACACGATCGGAGATCCATTGTCTGCCACCTTAGCAAGTACCCGCCAAGACCCATGTTTTCCTGGTATGAAAGGCTATACTCGCAGTTCCTTCTCCCATCCTGAATTATAAGGCTTGATTTGAGGCAGGTTCAGCAAGTTGAA
>CEMG01180482.1:27499-45177 GCA_001179705.1 Baeospora myosura
TATCTTGAAATGAGTTATCCGGGTAGAGAGGGCTTCTGTTACATCAACGATGACATATAGGACCGGGGAACTTGATGAAAATGGAAGTATAAATATTTCAAGAAGCCTGTTTTGAAGTTAGCGAGAGTTTTGGCGCTAGGCGTAAAGTTAGCCGCTTCAAAGCCTTCGGCTCGTTCATCGGACCAGTTGTCAAAAGTCAAGCTATATTGCGCGAGGGATGACTCCGTCGATGAGTGGATCACTGGCCAAGAAGAATGGACCAGATGAACATCCAACCTGGAGTCTTGTTCTCCGAGTCTGGCTATAAGAGACGGCATATGATTGTGTACGCGTTCAGTTGCCGCCCCGTCGAAAGCGTAAGCGACGCTGTGGAGCAAGCAGTGGAGTCCGGCTACAAAGAAGATTGAAAGAAGCAGAACCTAGCAACGGCCTATCAAACCAGGGAGATGCTGAGATTGGGGTATACTCGCGAATGTCAGTCGTAACTCGCTGCGCCTGCATATGCATGTCAATGTGCGGGTAGTACTGGGGTCGTAATGAATAATCGAGCCTATCCTGTCAAGGGTGAAGACAAAGGTCAGGATAAATCGATACTGTAGCATACAGCCTCGGAGATATGCTGACGCGAACAACTTGATATTAACTGTGCCAGGGTCACTCCGAAAAACGATCCTATGACATGTCGGATAGACTACAAACCTCTATAAATCCGAAAGGAAACAGCTTCTGAACTCGATCAGTCAATCTTGCCAAGTTGCCCCGCTTCTCCGCTGTTCGAAAAAAATGCTTCCAGGGTAGATCAAGATGCCTCCGCTCGAACGGACATATATTCCGAGATTTGTCAATAATGTCAGAGAATGTTCGAGCTCGTTTGAAGGCTAGCATAGCGCTGACACCAGCCAAAAGACGAATCCTGCCTGAGATATGTAGAGCAAAGATAGAGGAGGAGGTGGTCTTGTGGTGGCCCTTGGTCAAGTTGGTGGAGTTGGTGGCCATCTTCGAAGAAAATGTGATTACGTAACGCCGCATGTCAAGACCCTCCTCTCCCTCAAACACCTCGAATTCCTACATGTCGAGATATCTCCCTTCGCTAGAGACCTTTGCAAAGGTAAGGCGAGATAAATGATCATTTGAAATGTTCTAAGGCGAGAGAAACAATCAGGGTACAGCGGCGACAGTCGCGACGCTATCTACGCTCAGTACGAACCGAATGGTCTAACTTTTGGCCTGGTTCACTCAATTCAGAGACTGCAGGTGCAGGACTGCTTTACTATGGGCAAAACTACCTCATATACCCGTCGGCATTCATCAACGTGGGCCCACCAGGATTCGACGGTGAGTAGCCACAATTTCAGGCGCTACACCATATTCACAGGCACTTTTCAGAGGTTGACACACCGGAACTGTATGGTTTACATTGGGAGGACCTGGAGCTGAAGACGTCCGACGACATTCTTCTGCGATGCTATCTCCTGCCGCAACGGAAGGAACTCCCCACGCCGACTCGGTTTGAGCACATTGGAATTACGCCGATGAATTACAGAGACGACGAAACTGACGAGGAGTTCATGGCGCGTCGGCCGACTGTGGTCATGTTTCATGGAAATGGAGGGAACCTTGGACATCGGATACCGCTGGCAATGGTGTTCCAACAGTTCCTGCGTCTGAATGTCTTAATGGTGTCATATCGGGGGTGCGTCACCGTTTCTCATCCTCATCACTCATTCGCTGACTTTCATCCAGTTATGGAAAGTCCACTGGAAGTCCTTCGGAAAAAGGTGAGATTTGGCCTTTCGCTCCCTTAATCTAACCTCACCTCTACATACCAGGATTGCGGATAGACGCGCAGACCGCTCTCGATTTCCTTGCGTCTGACTCCAGATTCTCAAAACAGCCAATCGTAAGTATTGTTACATCTACAGAGCCGCAATTACCTACCGTACTACAGATCCTGTTCGGCCAATCGATAGGAGGTGCTGTATCCATAGACCTCGCGAGTCGCAATCCCCGACAGGTAATATTGCCATTCCATATGAGGTGACTAGATACTGATTTTCCCAGATCACCGCTCTCATTCTTGAAAACACCTTCACATCTCTCCCTGAGCTCGTCCCGCACGTCCTCCCCCTGCTCGGACCCTTCACGTTCCTCTGTCACCAGAAATGGGACTCCGCCTCCAAAGTTCCTCTCATCCCGGCGACGACGCCCGTCCTGCTGCTCTCTGGCCTGCAAGACGAGCTCGTTCCGCCGGAGCACATGAAGCGCCTTCGAGACATCTTTGAGAAGCAAGGCAAGGCGAAGGATGGCGTACTTCAAGGCAAACGTCGTACGACGTGGCTAGAGCTTCCAGACGGAGACCATAGTGAGTCTGCGATTCACAGCTTCAGAGTGCTGTAGAGCTGATGCTGTTTAGACAACACGGCTTCGAAGAAGGGATATTGGCATGCTGTGGAAGACTTCGTGCGCGGCCACGTCATGGATCTGGTGGACCCAGATAAGTCGAGCTACGAGACGTCGCGGTTCGCATAGGGACCGGTATATGGACTTCCTGCTGTAACATACTTATATTTACGGATAGTATTGGCACTAATATCCAGCTAGCTCCGAGTGATAGGAAAGGGTAGCGGTACATGTTATGACAGTAAAACAACAACAACAATTCTGATCGTGCGTAACGTAACAACTTCTCCACAGCAGCCCCGTATCTTACTCTCCCGACGCGTACTTTTGCGTCCACTCCTTGCTGACCCGCTGCGCGTCCTGCTCGTCCTCCTTGTAGTGCTTTGCGATGTCGGCAGCGAGGGGATCGTCGGGGTTAGGTGCGCTTAGAAGAGCCTGTATTGAGAGCAGGACCGTCCGGATTTGGAGCGCGGGTGACCATTTGTCTATGCGGGGTCAGTCTGACAGCATCGGAGGGTAGTGGACAGGACGTGCCTTTGAGGATGTCAAGACAGATTCGTCCGAGTTTATCTGAACGCCCAGTGTGAGTGCGATGGTCCCGAGATAGGCAGGTTACGTAGACAAACGCACCGATATTGGGGTGGTATATCTTTGTCAAGAACCGGACCTTCGGAGGGGCCATGGGGTACTCTTCAGGCAGAAACAGCTCAAGGTGGAATACACCCTCTGATATGCACGGGTGTGCAGATGTTCAACGACGCATCCGGATCGTGTACGGCAAGTGGTGCTCACGTTGGAAGGGACTCCCATCGGGGCCTTGGATGGTTACATCGAAGTAACGCAAGTTATCGTCGTGCGGTGAAGCGGTAATGCCCGGTGCTGGGTCCGCTACCAGACGTTCCGTTTCCTGAAGGCCATGAAGTTCGCGCAAGACAAAGGAATCGTGATATTGAGTGGCCACACGAGTATAGGTAAGGCGCTATGAAACTACCTTGATAATCCGCTGTGATCCGATAAGAATGAGTAACCAGTCAGTATGTGAGTCAGTATAACGCACTTTGGGCAAGGACATGTCTGAAAACCTGTAGATATCGCGGCGCAAAGGGCGAGAAAGGTTGTCGATATGGGCGGAGAGGTCAGAGTTTCCAATAGGGCAATTGTTCCCCTGCTGACTCAGCCGGTCCGCTTTTGCTTCCTCCCACCACAGGCTGCGAGATAGATATTCGTTGAACATATCATTCGTCTATTATCTCGTCTACTGAGCTCGCTACTCTATTGCGACCAAAGTGATTGCTCCCAGCCGCGTACGACGAGCACGATCCATTCCCAAATCGGAATATACGCGCAAAATTCGATCTCTGGATCTCAACATTGAGCCCGTGAACGATGCTACAGTTTCTCGCAACTAACCTGGCCCTTCCCAGCTGCGCAAAAGTCCCTAGTGATTATGGAAATCAACATGCTTTTGCTTAGTTTATTTACGACGGGTGTAGGCCTTCAGGAATCGCCGTAAATGCGCTATGGGCCGACTACAAACACCACGGGACCTGCGAAGGATCAGCAACGATGACTAGAACATGGTGGATGGGGGCTCGGTCATGGTGGAGGTGGTATTGGAGCTGTAGACGGTAAATGTGAGTCTGCACACGATTCCGGACGACTTTTCGAGACTAACCTGTGCCTTATCAGTCTACCACGAAGGGCCTTCAGGCTGCGTCGCCAATCAAGGTCCATCTACAAGTTCTGCCGGTCCATTGAGACGCGCTCTGGTGCCTACCGGCGCCGCGCAGACGGAATCTATGCATAAAACCAACCGTGTCTAACAGCTTGCATTTCGTTTACGGACAATGCGACTCGAAGGACGGGAAGCTGTTGCAATCTACGGCTATTTTTAATTTTGACACAGTCATAGTGGGAGGTGTACTTCGACACGATGACTTGACATCTCTAGCCTACTCGGATCTTCAGGTTCTGTCATCTCGACTCCAATTCTCATTCTTTTGGCCGCCTACAGACTTCGGTACTCTGACAATCAAGCCTGATCGGATGGTCCAGCCAATCTCTCGTTCATGTCAACTTCATGATGCCGCCGACCCTGGACCACTCTTCCCCCTCCTTAGCCCGTGTATGGTCTAATGAACACATTCTCCAAGCTATTTGAGATTCACTTTAAATCCAATGGATACAGCCCATACTGTACACGTTGGCTTCCCGGAACCTCCAGCCTAAGTCCAGCTATCGAAGGAGCATAGCCCACCCATGGGCGTCAATCGCTTTCCACATAAATGGACGTGAACCTCCTTCTCCTTGGTTACGACTCCGTCCAGTGGTCGATGGTTCTCATCGATATCAATGCTACTAGAGTTGAACATCGTTATCATCATCTGGATTGCCCGACCTACAAATGGCAGACCTATCCTGACATATGCTGTTGTAACACCGGCCACAGAAACCGTCACGGTTGGTGTGGCGACGAACGGAGACGAGGGCGTTGGAGTTGGGTACGTATTCTGTCCAGTCGATATACTCCATTCATTGGCGCGGTGTATTAACTATCTCCATCGTTGTTCAATGGAAATTTAGGTCGGTCGAAACGCAGCCCCTCGGTCCTGATACGTTGTCTTCATCGGCCCCGTCTATGTCTCCTCAACCTACCCAAAACGTCATCTCAAAGTCCTACTCGCTGGCGACATCCGCTACCGAAATGCCTGATGTCAGGCCCAATGCAACTCTCGATAGTATACTACCCCTACCGACCCCCTCAGTCGACGAGCAAGTCCCGATGGATACGTTCATTGTCGATGGTACGTACTCGCTAACTTCCAGCTTTATTTTGAGCACAACGTTCATACTTTTTTGCATCTACAGGTGTGATAATAAACCACCCAGCGCGGGTGATGATTCGGACGCCAACCATGGATCGCCAGAATCCAACGGCGGTCTACTATATTATGCCTTCCTCGACGTATACGACTTCCGTTAATGGGGTTGGATGCAGTCCGCAGATGATCACCACTTTGATCGTCATTGCGTCGCTCCTTGGAGCCGTGGTGCTTGTGTTAGCGATCTCGTCGATTGCATTCTTTCATCTAAGCTACAAGGTACGGATCCGTTATAAGCCCCTTCCTACCCTACTGTCAGCCTTTCATCATACATCTCGAGCATCAAACTCATCCATATATTTTCTGCAGCATCCTAAGTCCAAAACAAATACAGATATCTCCGCATCTCAAAGCCGTGTCGATCAATTCAAACTCGGGCCTCGTATCACTCATGCTCAGGCCAGTCCTCTCAAACTAGAGTCAGAGGGGACGTTTGACTCTCTTCAGTCTCTCGCATCACCGTACCCGTCGATCAGTATCAACTCACCGCAGAGCGGTTGTTTCAAAAAGTCTTCCATGTAGCCATATTCACCCTTTCTGTCGTACAGTATATACTTGTAAATTGAGGGGTACCAGTGGATCTTAGCATAATGTTGCGATATCTACGGTACGAAAATGGTTGTGAATCTCATAGATTCAGAGTCAGGTTTGTTAAAGGTTTGGAAGTGCGAACCGCACCGCACCACACCGCCTCTGGACGTTAACGTTAAACCACAACCACCACTCAACGCCTCTGATTTCTCCCGTTTCTCACTTTTTCCTCGTTGTATTTTTCGTGGATTTGGTCGTTCTGGCGAACTCTACTGTTATCAAAATCAAAGGAGCGAAATATCTGAATTGGGGCGGGACTTGGTGAAAATAGTAGAAGAGTGACTAATTTTGGACACGATCACCTGGCCGTTCGGGGGTATTCCCGGATTACAGCCGTCTTTGTCCTCACCTTCTCCTTGCTCTGTACCATCATGTCCTCGAATTGTCCCCCTCAATTGCATCTGACTCTCCCAGCAAATACTACATCATTCAAGCGGTCTTTTGAGCAGTTTGGTTTCGATCTCGAGAGCCCGACCCATGCTGGCGAAGCGCTAGGCAGCGCCGGGGGCAGTTCGTCGGCAGGTTCTAGCACAGGGAACGATCGTAATAAGCGGGCGAGAAGTGCCAGTAATAGCTTCTCAGATGAGGGCGATTCCCACTCGAGCGGGCAGGCCTCGGGCTCGCAGAGCTCTGCGCTGTCTGCCTTATCTGCTACCCGCCCACTGGAACCGACGGCGAGCTCTTCGCTGGTACCCCCTAGACTACCCACACCGGATATCCAGGACATTGAAATGTCAGACTTGGAGACTGAAGTGGCCCCCGATTATCCAGAGGTCGCACCTTCGCTACCACCCATCGTGAGATCAGACTCGCCCATTGGCTCTGAGCGAGACGAGCAGTACAGACTGACCATCGAGAGATTCAACGCCTTTGACACTCATATCGCTGCCTTGCGCTCTCCTGCTCGCTCGCCTACACCTCCACCAACACTCCCACCAATCTCTCTATCCGAAGATCCAGTAAATAGCTCGCAATCGACTTTATTTCTCGAACCCCCTACACAGCCCTCGGAGCCACACTACACCTTCGGCTTGCCGCGACAGCCTGCTGAGGATCTGCGACCGTCGTCTCGAAATGACGAGCTGCAGTCAATCCGAGACCGCCTCAGCTCGGCGCTAGACGTCATTCGGGCGCCGTCTCCCCTCCTCGATCTCGAGGCTAGCTCCCCCTTAGCATCCTCCTCGTCAGCAGCATTAGAAGCAGCATCATCATCGTCAGCAGCAGCGGCATCATCGTCCTCCATCCAACCCGCCCCAACACACACACCCGCCTCGGCGCTAAGGCAGCTGCACAGAAGGGAGATGCTCACGCTGCCGTGGGTTACGGATTTCAGCACACGGAGCAACCGCATGTCAACAAATTATGACTCTCGCACCAATACAAATTCACGCTTGGACTCTGCTCTGCGCCGCCAGTCGTCGTTCAGCTCGCTGAATCGGGAGTGGTCGCAGATGATCGCGGGGGAGTCAGCTGGTCCCGCACGCGAACGAGACGCCATTGCGAGAGTACGTGATCCCAGCGGTTTGTTGGACGAAGAGGCGTTTTGGGGGGAAGAGGGAGAGGATGGAGAGGAAGATGATTATCTGGAGTCAGGGCTGGTGGATCCGAGGGAGACCAGAGGTGCGTTCTCTTTCTTTGCGTCTCACACGTCTATTTATTCACTGACTGCGTATATCATTTTCATATACACAGGCAGTCAACTCAACTCCACCTCATTATCTTCGTACCCGTCATCGTGGACAGAAAGCTACTACCACCTCGATCGAGGTGCCGATACCAATAGCAACAATAATGGGCCGGATCTGCTGGGCGAGATACGTGGGATGAGCGAGTTGAGGGAGCTGTCAGATTCCGAACGGATTTACCGACTCTCCATGGCTGGACGACGAGAACAGCAGCAATCCACGACACATCTTCATTCCCGCCGATTCCCCGCCCCTGCACCTCAGATACCCCCTTTATCACACATACCCCAAGCATCACAGTCACAAATACCTTCATTGTCCCAAGTCTCTCCACTATCGTCAGGATCACACCCATCATCAATATCGCAACTCCCCCACCTCAGACGCCTGCGCTCCCGGTTATACGGCCCCCGTGTCGGCGCTTCGACGTCGCTCATGTCGGAGAACGCGGCGGAGATGAGGAGGTGGAATGCCAGGGCGGAGTTGTCTGCGCGGTCTTCGCAGACGGGCTATGCAGGAGTGATAGGAGACCCTCGTGGGTCGGCGGCGAGGAGGCAAGCAAGCAGGGATGCTGAGAGGAGAGAGCTGGACAGGGCGGAGTATAGAGCAAACTTGCGTTTGGAAGCGAGGAGGCATGCGGAGAGGAGGGCGGGAGCAGCGAGGGAGGCAGAACAAGCGCGGGCGTACTTGCCTATGCCTCAAATTTTGGGGTTGTCCGGATTCAGGAGGGGTCTGCCTGTGGATGATGATGATATTGATGATGAAGATGATGATGAAGACGAGGAAGGAATTGTGATTGACGTTGAAGGAGACGGCGTAGGGGACGATGATGAGGATGTTGAGGACCGAGATGGCCGTCACGCTGCGACGAGTTCGCGCTCTCCAGTCATACCCCCGCTCCCGCTCTTACTATCCAGCAGAAATTTGGACGATGACGACTCGTTCTTCGGGTTCATCCCTCATTCCGCTGGCAGTGCGGCTCAACATCAGCATCTGCATTCTACATCCGGATCGGGAGGAACGGGACGGCGGAATGATAGCAATGCTAACGTGAACACATCTTCCAATACGAACGCCACAACCGCCACCTCAGGTTCTTCTTCTTCTACGAGCTCCACGTCCTATTCTTCTGCAGCAAGCCGCCTTACCGATATGATGATGGATCCCATCCTCGTCGAGTCCTCGACCCTGAACAGGCACACAAGCTTTCCTCCGCGGGTTTCAGTCCCAATCCACCGACCGTCTGGCGGGGGACGAGACGCGTCTGTGGGGGCAGGATCGTCGCTCTTCAGGTCATCATCGTTGAGTCCTGGTCGGGAGAACGCTAGGGAGAGGAGTAGGGACAGGGATTTGGAGAGCAGGAGGGGTAGGGTGCGAGATAGGGAGATCCCGCCGTCCTTCTCTCGTGCAGAACATAATGCGAGCACACCATGGATTATTGCCGCTGATCGAGAATGGGCTTATGGCTCTAGGCGGTGGTCCCCACCGTGGGCTGCTGCAGCAACGCGGGCGAGAGAAGGCAGTTCGAGTCAGGGAGTATCGCCTGCTGAGAGGGGAGACTCGCCGATTCGGAGGGGATTCTTTGATTCGCAGCAGTCCACACTTGAGGATGTGGCCAGGACAATCATGGAGCATCCCCTGAATCGGCGGGATCGCACGGGAGACAGGGAAGAGAGACAAGATAGAGATGCACACGCCCAGCTATCAGCTCGTGCGTCTAGAGAGGACGGCGTAACTCGGATTCGGGATGAGATTGATACATTGTTTTCCACCAGTACCCCTTCATCTGCGCGCGCCAGCCGAGCCAGCTTTGACCATTCTCTCGCTAATGTGTCTTCCACTCGTGCTGCTGCGGGAGACTATGCAGAACCACCGTTGATCCCACCGCCGGATCTTGGGCGTGGTTTCGTTCCGGAATTTGAGGCAGTGGAAGTGGACGGAGGGATGGAGTTCCACCCATTAGCGGAAGGGAATAATCGGACGATGTACATGACGAGGACAAGCGCGTTGGACGAGGCGGGGTCGTTTTCGGGGTATCTATCGTACGTGCCGCCTCATGCTCCCCGACAAGCAAATTCGGGTTTCACGCAAGCACTGCCTGATGGTGACACACGCGACGTGGGGGAGCAGGTTTCAGGTGCAGGGTCTGGGTCAGGCGGCGATCCGAGGAGTACAAATGCGAGTGCGAGTAGGAGGAGGGGGATTGAGGAGTTGTATGCTCCGGGTCCGTTTAGGAACACGATGCAGAGGATCAGGTCGTTGCATGAGGCTTCGCACCCGCCGTCCATTCCTCCCTTGGCATTCGATTCGGACGACGAGTTCACGGATCGTTTTAGGTCTGGGACTTTGAGACAGCGCGGGCATGTAGATGTGAGTACTGATGTCATTCTATGCAGGGGTGGGGTTTCTACGCAATTGTTCTAATGATTCTACCAACAGTCAACCCGGGACTCGGTTTCCAGTAGGCATGAAAGAGATTCACAGACGAACCTTCAGCGTGGACACTTTGCTCTTTCTCCCTACGAGGATGAGACCGCATATGCGGAGGAAGTGCGTCGCAGGCCATCTTTACCACAGGCAGCACGAACTTCATCTCCTCCTCACCCTTGGGGCGATTTCCAGCGCTCAAGGGTTCCTTCACCACCACATCCGACTTCTTTCTCGAGCGCAGATTACATGCGTGAACCGCCCCCTCGTCGAACGCCTGTAGATTTACACAGCGTTTTGACCCGTCGTCTACGCATGGAAGCAGCAAGCAGGCTTCACTCACCCGCGGAGGCCTCCACTACTCAGGCACAGCACTCGCACTCACAGGGTGAGACTGATGGATTTAACAACGCTCTTGATGTGCTTCGCCGAGATGGTCTGTCGACACAACGCCGCCGCATGCTTGTCAACAGTTTCAATGAACAAGGTCGAACTCAGTCGGGCTCGTCGCACGCAGAGCAAGCGCCGCATGACAATAACACGAGAACGGGCACTTCGTCGAATTGGGGCGACATCCCTGGCGCTGCTCGTGAGAGTCATGCCGCACTCATCTACCGACGAACATACGAGCATCCTTTGGCTGCTGCTGCTAGACGATCTGCTAATACCGCGGGTCCATCCAGTAATGATAATCCTGCTGGCTCATCCATTCCAGCTGGTCCTCGTCGTCGCGTGTCACCTACACGTGGGCACCCGTCGATCGATGCGAGACCTGTGGGCTATTCGACCAGGTTTGGTGTTACATCGGCTGCTCAATTCATACGATATCCTCATCATCATCCGGAGGATTTTCATTCCTCGTCTGCGCATGGGCCACGTCGTGATTATGACAGGACCGGGTTCGCGGCGGCGTTCAATAGAAGAAGGGTAAGGGGATTCACACTTGAGGACTTTATGGTGCGTGTTGCACCTTCATTCCAAGTGTATGAGCTTGTATGACTGATGCTGCTCTCTTTTCCTTCAACAGCGCGACGAGGACCTAGATACGTCTTATGAGGGTCTCATCTCGCTCGCTGCGACGCTTGGAGATGTCAAGCCACGAGCCACTCCTGATCACGTCGTCGCTGGTCTAGACACTGCTTTCTACAAGGATTGGGCGACTCCCGATAGCGATCAACGGTGCCCTATCTGCTTGGACGATGTAGGTGTTTGACTCCTTTTTGCACAGACTCAGGCATCTAATCAATCATTTGTAGTACAAATCCCTTGACACGATGTTGAAGCTTCCCGATTGCTCTCACTGGTTGCATAAGGACTGTCTTGAGGTATGTTAAGATACCATCACGTCGCGCAGAATACTGAAGACATGTTTCACAGCAATGGTTGAAAGGGGCAAGTACTTGTCCCGTCTGTAGAAAATCTGTCAAAGGATCTACACCACGTCGTCCGCCGCATATACATCGCCATCATCATCACCAGCATGTGCACAGCAACCTCCCTGGACCTATACCCTTACCAAGACGAAATAGTAGCGCAGGTGACAGTGGATCTTCCACAGAAGCCAATAATGCCAGTGCGCCTGGGAGTGCTGGAGGAAGCAGCAGCGGACCTCGGGATGATGAGGGAGCACCAGGCGCGAGGTCTTCCGCTTGGAGATATACGCAGTCGCACCACTATCACGGTGGTTCCGGATCTTCTAGAAGATGAAGAAGAATATCAAAGAACATACAATGTACAGTACACTATCATTCCCAGATTTCCTGTCGTTCGCTTTCGTCTCAGTCTTAACATGTTCTCATATTTGGAAGTCTTTATTTATTACAATCTCGCATGCTATCTGGTCGCAATTGTATACCTGTAATTTTTGATCAATACAACTCTATGTACTTACATGACTTTCGTGCACCTCATGAGTTCAGCTGTAAACTTGGTCGCTAACCGTGCGAGCCCACCGCCAGATACAGTGCCTGCATACGGTTACGCGACTTTTTCTTCCTCGTTGGCCCGATGACCGTGTCAAGTACTGGGCAGAGGCGCCTATTCGAAAAGGATAACTGAACATCAAACGATGGAGGTAGCTATTGGATAAGTCAAAGTTTCCGGAGTGACAGTGACTCACACATTTGGCCCCGAATGCCCCTCAAACAGACGATATTTCTTTCCATTCGCGCCCTGGTGTAGCTGGATTCCTGGGACCACTTCCATCGATTACGAGTTTCCCGTGTATATGCTTTGTGCTTGCCAGCAGCCAGTAACCCTCATTACACCATTCTTAGTTCGGGCACAACCCTATCTTCTTTCAAGCGCCCCTGCCTTTGTGCTATGTCGTCTTCCACCACAGCGATACACATCCTTCAAGACGAAGGAGCAATGACCAAACCACATCCATATCTGACGAAACCCGTCCTATATGTCTGCAATCTGCCACTCGATTTCAAGAAAGATCGACTTTCAAGTGCCCTCAAGCAGTATGCGGTCACCAGGATAACGCTTGATTTGAAGACGCGCCGGAAACGTTCTCAAAGAACATCCGGGGAGAGCGGTCCATCTTTGGTCGCGCGCGTAGACTTCCAGAGCATTGCTTCAGGTGCGTTCTTGTGCAATCATACGCGCGCCTGCACCTAACAGGACCGCTTTTGCCAGCCGAGAAAGCATTTGCTACCTCACATCTTCAACCAATACCAGCCATTCAGCCTCCTCTGCTGATGAACTTTTCTTTCGCGGCTGATGGTCAACTTATCAAACCGCACCCATCTGTTCTACCACGGTTTGTGCTGCGTGCACCATCTGGTATAGAATCAGTGGACGACTCATCACAAATATATCATATCCTCCGTCCTTTTGGCCCAATATATTCCGTCCACCATCATGTCCAATTCTGGAACGAAGACGACGCTCGTCAGGCTGAACTTCATGTAAAGGAATTCTGTCTCCGGGCGTATCATCCAAGCACACTCTTCTGTCGTGTGAGCACCGCCCTTTGTCGCGACTGTCTCAAATATCTGATACAACGTCAATCATCTCTTTCTTCTAGAACCTATCCGCGGGCCTCGACGTTGACAGTCTTAGAGAATGTTTCGAAAAGGTAAGAACAAAGAAATACTTGCGCGTCAATCAAGTCTCATCATTGCACATAGTTTGGACGAGTAACGAGGTCAGTTACTTGAAGTTGCCATCCACCACCGGTAGTGAACGTGACTTTTCCTTTTCTCTCTAGGGTCATCCTCCCTAGAAGACTTGGACGTAATCGTGGATTTGGGTTTATTCATTTCGAGTCAGCAGAAGAAGGTAAGATGATACTCTTTGCCAATTACTAGCGCTAATCTTATATCGCTCTCAGCGTCAAATGCCATGCGCGCCATGGACGGCGCTGTCCTTGGTGCCGGTCCTATACATGTTCAATATAGCGAGAAGAGATCTAGTCCAATAGGTCCTGCCGCTGAAACACAGTTCCAGGACGCTCAGGCTGAGACCTCGTCTCCACCTTCAGACACGTCGAGATCAAAGGTTGACGAATGTGAAATCGAGGCAGACGATTCAGACACAGATTCCCAGGCTACGAGCGTTGACACTGTCAAGTCGTGCCTAACTGAGTGCGAGTGGCAGGCAATAGAAGCCCGGATCGCGTTCCAAACCTCTCATCGAGTGAGCATCATATATGGACCCCGGGAAAAGCATACTTACTACGAGTTCCTCTCTTTTCTAAGGCCGGGAAAGTTGATGAATATGACGAAGACGATTCGGATACTGTCAGCTCGCTCAGTTATTCTTCCAAGCCGTCCCTTCCGAAAGCCGATACAACGATCCCTCCGGACCACCCGTGCTTCTCTTATGAAGATCAAAGGCACGATTACCGCTTCGCAGAGAATATCGGTTTTAATGTCGAGGTTGGGGGGTCTCCGATTACTCCTGATCTGGATCCTTCCGACTTCTGGCGAGCTAAGGCGGAGATACTCGACCGGGCACTCGCACAAATCGAGACCGGGGAGAAGTACCTTGTCAAAATCCACCAGCTAGAGACAGAGAACAGGGAATTACACGAACAGAGACGTGCAGCTGACGAGGAACTCGAGAAGAACCGCTCCCTCATCGAGGAAGCCAAGTTGCTCCACGAGATTCAGCAGCGTGAAATCGCTGAGCTGTGTTCCAAGGACACGTCGATGACTGGGCAGCTAAAAGACCTAGTAGCCGACATCGATGTGAGGAAAGTTCGGGAGGATCAGCTGCACTGTACGATTGGAGATCTTCGTAGAGAGACTGACGTTCTGCGGGACAATTCGGAGCGTGACCTCGATGAGGGGAGAGCTAGAGAGAAGCACATGATGGAGACGATGACTAAACAAGCCGACATGATACATTCACTACAATCCTCCAAGGATAGAGTCGAGGAGGAGCACACGAATCTACTGTCGCAGAACTTATCGCTTCTTCACCGATTTCGTACCATCCAGCGGGAGAAAGACGACTGTTCCGCGTTAATGGAGGGCGTCACTACCCTCAACGCGAATCTAGACGAGCAATTGCATGACCTCAAGTCACGAACGGATGCAAAGCAGGAGCTTCTGGACCGGCTAGAACAAGAGAGATCTGTAATATCGTCAAGCCTAGAGTCAGCAAACGAAACCATTGTGGAATTACACCGAGAAGTTGCAGAACTCGAACGCCAAGCTGAGGGCCACGCACTTATTGTCGAGGAGGCGAAGAACAAGTTTATGACTCAATCGGAAGCTTTACGGAGATGTCAAGAACAGTGGGAGTACGAAAAGTCCGTACTATCATCGAGCCTCGAGGTGTCTGATGAGAAGATTGTGGACTTGCAACGACAAACTACGGATCTCGAGCGTCAGGTCGAGGAAAGCGCGGTGGAGTCACAACGCCGCCACGATAGCCTGTGTCAGGAGAAGCAGGAAGTGCAGGAATCTCTGGAACACGCTCAAGCTGAGATATGGCTTCTGAAGTCCGACATAGATCAGCTCCGAGAGGAGTTGCGAATGTCAGAGTCGCGAAGGAAAATCTTGGAGCTTGAAGCCGACCGTCACCTATGGGAGGAAAGTAGGAAGGTTCGAGAGGAGAAGGAACGACGCGAACAGGAGAAAGCCGACGTGGCTCGGAAAGCTGCCGCACTCAAAGATTCTATCCAGAGAATGGCTGACATGAGGGCGGAGGAGGAGAAGAAGAGGCGGGCAGCGGAGGAAGCTAAGAAGGCGCAAGAAAGGCGGAGAAAGGAGCAGGAGGAGAAGGAGCGCAAGGCCCGAGAGACGGCAAAAAGCGAGCGGATCGCTCAGGAACTCAGGCAGCAACAATGGCGGGCCGCAGCGACGGAGAAGGAGAAGGTTCGATGTCGGGATAGAGACGTAGAGAAATGGGGAACAGGTCCTTGGACGCATGCAAGAGCGTTGCAGCGCTTTAGATCCCTCAGCGAGGAGTTCCTAAAGATCTCCTTCTCGGAAACAAAACCCCTGACAGAAGGAGCCATTCCTTGGCCCGTCTTAGACGACCCGTTTGACTTCCAACTGGAGCATCTAGATTGGCAGAGGGTCGAAGCATTCTTTAAGGAGGCTGCACGCATGCTAGGTGGAACCAGTGGCGAGTATAAGACACTCGTCGAGAAATCGCATCGTTTGTTCCACCCGGACAGATGGAGGTCGCGGAATTTGATGGTCACCGTATTAGACGAAGATCTTCGTAAATCCTTAGAGAAGTCTGGCAATACGGTGTCACAGGCCATCACCCCGCTCTGGACCAAGTCGAGGTCGATGTGATATGCACCAGCTACATCGCATCACTAACACACAATGCATCATTGAATATCGACAACACTCTCCGACAATCATTGGAGGGGGCGGGCCTGGAGGCTTCCATAGTTGGCACTAACGCGTTCTCGACTCAGTCAAACTCTGGATGATAGGCCGCAGTATATAAGAAAAATACGTAGCATTACTAGTACAACCGAAATAGATACATGATGAATGAATCCACTTGAATTTCTACCAATTTTCGAGTACTAGAACAGGGTGGTCATCGGCACTTTTACTAGATACACGTTGAGGGCGGCTTCCTTTCCCAATTTGGTGCTGCACCTTCCTCGAACTTGCCTTTGTTCAAATCGTTCTGCCTCAAACAAATCCTACACTAACCTAACTATGTCAGACTTATTAGAAGACTTCGAAGGACATCGACAAGCAACTAACTCAGGAACATCTCCGGGATCGTCTGATTCGTCTCAGCCTGACCAGGTATCTGCAACGGCTTCGGTGGCACTGGCAGTAGAATTCGGGGAGTCTGTCGCATCTGGTGTGTTCAATATGCATCCACACACGATCCTATGCTTAATGGCCAATCAGATCGGAATTTGGCATTCGTTGAAGTTGCACCAGATTATCTGGTGATCCAAGAGAGTGGCATCCCTTCATCGCTCATGTCTCCTTTCGATGCCAGTCGTCTTGTTTACAATTCATATGCGTCACTGCGACTTGGGCGAGATGATTCATTTGCCCGGGACCCGAACGCCTCCCATCCGGTCGCTTCAGTGCTGAGCCCCAAGCCTTTTGCTCGAGATCTTATACAGCTCGAGGACAAAGAACATGCCTGCGCCGCCGAGACACCTGAGCGGAGGTTTGGAGATCCCAAAGAAGCAGTGAAGACATGCAGCAATGGGCCAGACGGCTTCGAGGGCTCGTCTCCTGGCTTCAACTTGGTCGGTTTTGTTTGCCAATCATCAAAGATTCAGACCCAGGACTCACACATCCACTTCGTAGAGACCGGACACGGGAGACATCGAATCGGGTTGCATTTCTGGCGCCGCTAGTCACAACTCTAGTCTGGAGTTCAAAGATGAACCCTCGGACGCCGTTCGCATGACGGCTACACCGCAAGCCTGCCTTCAAGATGAAACACGAAATCACTCGATCGCAGAAAATCTGAAAGGCGTTGATCAAGTGGGGAAGTCATTCGTCAGCCCCAACCACAGCTCCCCAGGCTTCGATAATCCAAAAGACAATGGAGCGAGTACTCGATCAGAGACGATTGAAAGATATCGCATCGAAAATCACCGCCTAGAGTTAGAGGCCCAAGAGATGCGTGAACACAAACGCAAAGCTGACGAGGAACGAGAGAGATTCCTTGTCGAGATCGAGGTGATCATTGAGCAGGCGAAGGAACAATCTGTCGAGGTCGACGCACGGAATTCGCAGGAAGACCTTCTCAGAAGCGTGACTTCGAAAGTTCGCGACGAGATGGTGGCCCTTCGTGCTGAGAACGCGAGGATAAAGGAGGAACTACGTAACTCCCAAGCGCGAGCCTCAGCATTACAATATTGGAATGGGGAGTTGGAGCGCGCGCGGTTCAATGCAGTGTCGGATCTTCAGCTGGCGCACGGGGAAATCGAGAATATGCGCCGGGAGGCGGTATTAGAGCTTGAGCGTCAGGAAATTGCACGGGAGAAGCTTCAGGAGTCGAATCGCTGTCAACAGAAATTGCGACAGGAAAGGCAGCGAGCCGTGGACTTTCTGGACCAAGCCCGAATCACGATCAATCTTCTGAACTCGGATATGAATACGCTACAGGGTCAGCTGAAGGACGCTGGGTCCAGACAAACGACGCTGGAAAACGAGCTTGCTGAATGGCGGGAAAGGGATGAAATTAGGAAGAAGCAGGAAGAAAAGGAGAGAGAGGAGAAAGAAAAGGAGGAGGC
>CEMG01180510.1:4664-16426 GCA_001179705.1 Baeospora myosura
TCCTCTCATCGGACTTCGACTGGCTCAGTGAAGATGCATATGTGAACCACAACGTCAGAACGAGCATCCAGAAGCGATACTTCCAGCACTTCCTTCCTCTCGCATTCAGCCGCTTGCACTTTGAGCGAGTTCAGCCACGAATTTGGGAGCGCCTGGTCGAGATCGACCGTGCTGTTAGAGAGGCAGAGAGCGATATGAATTCTCGGAATGGACGCAACTCTAATCGACCCGTCGCGCCTCCGAAGTATGTCCACGAAACAGTGGGGGTCATCTACAAAATGATGAACAACATCGTCGTTTCCCTCATGAAATCCTGCGATGACGTCTTAAGCTTGCTTACTAAAGCGCGACGTAGGTCCTCCAAGGCGACACTTCTGCACGCATCAGAAAAGGCTGTGTATTCCTACTGTCACCTCCTCCATCTCCTCATATCTCTCTGCCGCACAACCCCGCAGATCCTCGAAGATGCCACGCAACGTGTCCGCCTTTTCGTGCAAAGCCCGGCGCACCGACTCAAGACTCAGGTTCCTGATCTTGGCGAGATGATTGTGCTTGTCACGCTCGTCCTTGCCCACCCACCCCTCGGAGATCCTCCAGTGACGTGGGAGACGCTGAACGGACCTTTCCTCGAGGAGGCCACAGTGCGTAATGTTCGCTGGGTTCTCAAGGGAGCTCCGGATCTGGAGGTCCTTGAAACAGGTCAGAGCGACTATCGTCTAGCAATAACGTTCGAGCAGTCTAAGACGAGTCTTCGCCTGATGATGTTTCAAATCACCTTCCTCGATATGTTTGTCAATACGTACGCTTCGGACCTCACCATTCTCGATAGCAATTATGGGTTTGCGGAAAAGGCCATCCCAGAGCGCATGGTGGAGGAGGTGAAGGAGATTTATAAGGTGGATGCCTGGCCGGGATTTTTTGAGAGGGTCAAATACAGTCGTGGTCGTGCACTTGGTGCTGAAAAGTTTTCAGAGATGTTGAGGCATGTTATGAAGTTGAGCGGGGAACGGGGATATCACACACCTACCCGGCCTCGCGATTTGCATCTAATGTCGAGGAACAGAGAGGTAGAAGAAGGTAAATGGAGGAGAAATCAAAAGAAGTAGCGCCACAGTCGGTTTACTCACTACACTATGTTCTTGATACTACCTACAATGACCTACTAGCCAACTAATATGACATGCATCGCGACCTTGTCTGCTCGAGTTTACAAATTGAACTCCATTTGCAAGATACAGTATCAGCACTGGTATGACACTCAAAATACATAAGTATGAAGCTTCTACATATCAACGTTGTACAAGCACATTTACTCTTCTTTGGGCGGAAGCCCAGCCTCAGCCCTCCCTTTGGCGGTCTCGTCCCTGACACCACCCTCTGCAAAGCTCAAAATCCCAGCCATATCCAACTGCTGAACGACAGCTTCTGCTTCAGGCACCTCCATGTCCCCGAGAACTTTGTTCACAGCATCCAGGGAACCGTCTGTCAGAGCGGCTTGCAACTCCTCAGAGAACCCATCAAACACTTCCCATCGAAGCTGCAGCGCCTTCCTGACCTCCTCGATGTCAAGGCCCTCTGTGCCTGGACCCTCGAGGACTAAGTTCTCCGGAGGTGGACCATCAGGTACGTTGAAGCTGATAGTCTGATCGGCGCTTTCTGGGACCAGTTGTATCTGTTCCCGGCCAGCTGACGCTTCCTCCTCCTCCTTTGAGATCCTAACCCGGTTGACGAGATGCGCGTAGGTAGCTTCGACGTCATCAGTGAACACTTTCTCCGCTTGCTTGCCCCCAGATATCATCCTGTTGTATATCGAGTGAGCAAGTGGAGCAAAAAGGCCGTGATCAAACTCTCACCTCTTGAAGAAGATACCAACACCGTCCTTGCCCAACTTCTCGCAGTATTGCAGGAGGAGACTCTGGTTCACGCATTGCTTCGCGTATTTGGTCTTTCCCTCGCCCTGTGCCTTGAATGCGGCCACCAGCAAGGCATCTGAGGCCCCTGGGACAATAACATCACGGTGGTGTTGGATGTACTCGAACGACTTCTCATAATCGCGTAGAGCAATGCGGGAGAAGCCCTCCAAAGACGGGGTAAGTTCCGGTAGCGCATCCTCGTCATCACTTTCTTCAGTGGGGTCGGGAAGTGTGGAAGCAGAGGCGCCGGGGTTCAGCACTTCGATTTCAGTCGATTGGACCTTCTTCTTTGGCTTGTCGATCTTGGTGAGGGGAACAGGAGGAGGCTCGTCTTTAGATGCGAGTTGCTGAAATTGCAATCAATAAACAAGAGTCATGAGCGCAGTATCAGGGAACTTACTGAGCTTGAGAACCCATCATGCAAATCATCACTGGTAATATGCTTTCGCTGCTCCTTCTCCTCAGATACAAGCGTCTCGCCGTCCTTTTCGATAGTCTTTCCGAGCTGCACAACGTGGAACTTTATCCCTTCTACTAGTTCCTGTGCCAGTTTCTCGTCCTTCTCCTGTGCTGTGTAGTTGGCGTTGCTGCCGGCCTTCTCCCTTGCAGCTGATACCACCTGCCTCAACAAATCTAAGAGCATGCCATCATACGTCTGCTTGAGGTCCGATGGATCATTTCCAGGTGGGCAATCGGGTGAAGGGTTCTTCTCAAGTCTCTCTACAAGAGAGTTGAAGTACGCCGATGGATTCGCGGTGTCGGGTGATGAGAGTTCTGCCTGGATAGATTGGATACGGGGGAGCAAGACATTGTTGCAATCGATTTGGGCACGAAGATGAGCGATGTGATGTTTTCGTTGCTCTCGTTTCTCGTGTATGTCGCGTTGCTTCCAGCTGTGCCTGAGTTGAGTATCACCCGCAAAGACGCCAGGGCGAGTACTTACCGAATTAGCGAACGCTTATCGACATTGGGGTGCCCTTCGATGTCGGAGTCGTCAGATAGCTGTGATGGGGCAAAGAGAGAGATTGTTAGCCGATCCAGGATCAGCAGAGAACTGCGAGAGGAGGACGCACCTCAAGTTGATCCCACTTGGAGTAGTTCAAAGGCATGATGTGAATGTGGTGGTCGACACTCAAGAAGGTCTCGAATCTCGAATACAAAGAGACTCGATGGAGGTAATTGTTAGATACTATATGGTACTGTCGAGACAATTGCTGTGTCTTTACATCGGCGCTTGATTCGAATCGAATGTCAAAGAAACTTCTGGATGAACGCTGTTCAGTGTTCAGTGCTGTTCAGTGCCCCGGCTCTTCAGGGCGCACAGCGAGCACAAGTATCTTGTATAGATGGCCATGCAGTAAATTCGTAAGGATTACTACCACACATCTCTACATATTTTCGCAATTTGAACGTAACATCAGCATTGTATAGACTGCAACGGCGAGAAAGGCTCAGAAAGCCCAGTGAAAGAATGATAGTCTAGAATGCTGAAATATACGAGGCGATCGAGGTTCAGGACCATTCAGCAGCGAGAGGATATGACCTTCAGTACAGAGACTTGGAGAGACAAAATTGAAAAGCTGGACAATGGACATCGCTAAGGTCAAGTACACCTCGAGGAGGACGGCGACGAAGGACTCGCCGGTCATGTGACAGACGCGACGGCAAAATCTCACCTGGGTCCAACTGCTGAAACTTCAACTTCAAGCTTGTTCTCAACCAACATGGAGTGGAAAGCCCACTTCGCAAAGGGTGTTTCGGACTTCAAGAGCGCAAAGTACGCAGAATCGCTGGCGTCCTTCAATGCAGTGAGTCTGATATCTCCCTCCTCGACCCCAAACTAAACACGCGTCAGGCACTCAAACACGGTGGCGACCAACAATATCTCGTGTACGATTCTCGCGCCGCAGTCTATGAAAGACTCGGGAAGCAAAAGGATTCTCTTCGAGACGCGAAGAAAGTCATCGAGCTAGCCCCCAATCGCTGGCAGGGCTATGCTCGTGCTGCCCGCATATTCCTTGGTATCCGCAGGGCAGACCAGTCGTTGACCATGGTCGATATGGCACTGGAGAGGACCAAACCCGATGATACGAGACGTCGTGCGGAATTTTTGAAGTTGAAGGAAGAGGCGGAAGAGTACCGACGAAGGTGCACCTACCACCTAGGCAAAATGCCAGTCGAACTCCTGACAGAGGTTTTCACCATGGTGGCAGTAGAGAACCACACGGACGTGCTATTGGTATCTCGGATATCAAGACATTGGCGTAATGTCGCCCTCAATACTCCAGCGCTCTGGTCCACCCTAGTCCTTTCCAAAAGGGACCCAGTTCGGAAGAGTCAGTGGTGGATCAAACGTTCCAAAGGCAGAATCAGAGAACTCTGTCTACGGAATACACTGCATGATAGAAGCGATTGGTCCTTCAAGGACCTTCGTGGAATGCAGTGGTCCCGCTTGCGTATCTGTAGGCTCGAAGATTGGGACCTCTTCAGATATCTCGAACAAATCTCGATGACCTCTATCCTGTCAGAATTGGAAGAGCTGGACATCAACGACGAAACCAAATACCCTCAAGTCTCGAAAGATCCCCTTCTCCTCCCAGATGCAAAGCTTCGATCCTTGACCCTTAGAGGGGCCGTTTTCTCGCTGGATGCCATTCATTCGCGACTCAGTAATCTTACCTCACTGACCATCTGCAAAGCGCTGACGATACACGCGTTGAAAGAGCTGCATTCCACTTTGGTGGCCAACCCCATGCTACAAACATTGATCCTCGACACCATACCCAACTTACAACCTCATACTCCGGATTCACCCTTGACTATGCACCATGTCACCCGACTGGAGGTCTCAGGTCTGCCGGGCGGGTCATCCGCCACTCTCTTGCAGCTAGTGGGATTCCCTGCCCTTCAAGAGCTGTCGATGGCACGCCTTACCACTGGTGTCGATCTCCTCTTCGACAACCTGAGAGCAGGCACAGGGGTCCATATAACCCGACTGTCTCTAGTTCTTTGCCGTGTGACAACCTCCCACTTCCTCGACTTCCTTAAACTCGCCAATCGCCTAGAGAGCCTCACACTGACCCACCTCCCTAATACCGCCAACCCCGTCGTCGAAGCATTGACAACACCCACATCCGACCCACTCATGTGCCCTGCATTGAAGCATCTGAACGTCGCACATTGTTCCGATGTCCAGACAGGACCACTGTTGCGGCTAGTCAAATCTCGTCTGCAGCGTGCTCAAGAGGGTGTACTTGAATCCGCAGCCAGCGGAAGTACGGAGGAGGACAGAGTTGACATCCCTCCGCCACCTGTTGTCCCGCAGATCGCCTCCCTGATCGTCGATGGATGTCCTCGCATAGAGGCAGAGTTCCTTCCTTGGTTTAGAAAAGTCGTTCCGATCTTCAGTTGCGTGTATGAAACAAAGAAGGCGTCGGGATGGAGGAGATAGTAGTACAAGGCAAGCCCGAGATTCATCTGGTACTGCATTTTATATGATTCTTTCAATTCTTAGATATGAATAAATGTACAATTGATTCATTCCGCGGTTCCCAAGTGATATTTTATCATGCGCTTGCATACTTCACTAGATCCGTATGAGTGAAACCAACGTCCGCGAGTTCACCGATGGATGCTATGATCGATGTGAACGGTTCCAAGGCGACAGCATCCAGGTGAGCCTATCAACCTTCCGTTAACAAGGTCGAAAGGCCGACGGATGCATCAACGACTTGCCTGACGAGAGTCCCATCCAACCAACATGACCAGTATTCCGCTGACTTCCAGGCTCTCGCCCCATACGCATGGCGGATACGCCCCAGTGGCCTTGTCTAGTTCCTTAGTGAGGCTGCCTATCCTTTCAAACAAGACTTCCTTCGATTTGCCCTCTTTGAGGGCAAACGATACGAGTTCGAGGGTCTGGGCAGATAGGGATATGTTTGGATCTGCCGTGGTTTCGAAGTGATGTCTGTCCAGTTTCCCCGCGAGAGCGGGCTTCAAGGATTGTAACAGACCCTCGTATCGTGAGCTTGATATCAGCTTCTTGTGATGCTCGTAGGTTTCCCATACTGAACGCACAATGGTGTAACTGATTAGATGGAAGAACTTTCGAATTCTGAGCAAACGCGCACCGGTGATGAAGTATCCAAGCTTGGCACCCTCAACCTCGTTCTGCACGCCATGGTATGAACTGTTCGTCAATACAGTCCGCGTCGATCAGCCTGATCCACTCCTTTCAAATGCATTGCCAACCTTATGTGTCCTTCAGAACTTGCTATCACATCGAGGGCATCCTTGAATAGCTCCCGGTTCGATAGGTAGGCCTGAGAGGCCGGGAAGGTTGCGACTTGTACCACTTGCATTAGATCGCTATGATTGATGATATTTACCCTTCTATCTGCGCTCGGTGGCCGCAAGGTGGCCGGCTTGGAAACTGTGAAGAGAGTTTGGATCTGAGCGCTAATATGTCCGAGCCCATCGGGACTGCGTACGGCAATAGGGGCTTCCCCATCATGTTATGCACATCATGTTATACTTGCCGCTAACGACACCAGTATCAGCGTCCAAACCTAGCTAAGCCTCTTCACCAAATTCAGTTCCCGCGAAGGTCTTTCGGTAGATTTGTGGCCGCGGTAGAGCATACGCTGACGTCGACAACCTTACTCGTACCGGGCCAACTTCGAATTCCTGCAGAGTTCCGCAGTCAATTCATCAGTCGCATCCAGCTTAATTACTTCGTAACAGGCCAGTCATCATGATATCTCATCTATCGGTGCTTGTTGGCGCTCTCTCGCTCTGAAGACGCAGCAAGTAATATATGTTGGATCCTCGTAACGTTGACCGAGCATCCTCGTAGTCTCATGAATTAAATATTGGACGGCCCACAACTTTGAGCGGTCCCATGAAGGAACAACCGGGGTCCGTAACACACACATGCGATGCGTAGTGGGCTTCAACTTGATCATGCATACAGCTTAGCTTAAACAAGTCCGAGAGCGCTTCTCTACAGTTGATATCACCGACTAGTAGCTTCTAGCCGCAATCTATTTCCTCTTACTAGCCGCCCAAATGTCTTCCAAGGTCTCAATGACAGACCGGCAGGCTCAACACTGTATTAGAAGAGCCTAAGAGCGCGGCCCATAAATCACATGAAGCATGCCACATGAATCTACTGAATAGATTAGACTTGAATTAGTTACCGGGCGGGAATTCGGTGCGAGGAGGTATTTGTGAACATTCGAGCACACCGGAATAGCAAGAATATAAACCGCATATTTCTCGTCCCCTGCGCACGGAAAAATGCGTCCGATAAAGACCCGCTGCCCTTGTCGATGGTGACGGCAGTCCTGGGGATATTTGAAACCAGGGGATGGGTGAATGCTGTAGGTCCTTATGTATGACAGTCTGCTTATTCCCCGGAAGTCGTCCGCAATTAAATAGACCATAACGTAGCTTTACAATGGGGAAAGCGCAGGCGCGAACCGGTGATAAAAGTACAACGCCCGTGTAGGCATCACTTGGCCGCAGTTGACCTTCAATACTGGAGAAAGGAAACAACTCAATTTCAATGGAAGTAGTAATTTATAACCAAGGAAGCACGTACGTGAAATTCCGAGAACCTCGTAAATTTGACGTGCATGATATGGACATGTGCAATCTCATTCACGGCCTGCAGTGCTTGTCTATATCCGGGCGCCTGCTGAGCAGCCCAGTGGGCCTGAAAAATATATCAAGGGATCAGATCGCCACGACGCGTGTGCATGGAGAAATATAGTACCTCGATGCAGTCCCAGCCAGCCACCAGAATAAACAGCTTGCCAGATGGGAGAGTCGGATTTTGATTCCAGCCGCTCTCCCGGTGGCCTTTGCTCTTCGTATACTCCATTATGTAGAGGTGTATTCGCCGTACGGCTTCCGTCCCGCTGACTCTTGAGTTGATTGTAAACACAGCGACTGTGGTGATGGGCGCGGAGAAGACACCCCAGTGGTAACTCTCCGCAGACATATATTGGATGGTGGGGACCGTGTCCTGCTTCATTACTGGAGCTAGAACGTCGACGAGCTCGTCGTAGTCAAGGTGTTCTTCGGGAACGGGCCACGCTGAAGTTGACATATGTTAATATATTGACGAGCTTCAGGGAAATGCCTTGCCAAGGATGAGGAATCCATAGCGCGGGTCTTCTTGTTGTATGCCGTAGTGTAGGCTGTAGACGATTAAGAGTCCAACTACTTGCGAAAGATAGTATTGCAACTCACATATTGATGAAGAACCCCGGATGCTGTTTCAAAATCTCTCCCACCGGCCTGATGGCTTTAGTTTGATTAGCAAGGAACTGAGGTGACGCTCTGAAGACGACGAGCTCGAAAACCAGATGTATCGAATCCGAGGTGCGTCTAGACATATGTTTTTGATAAGGTTGAGTTGAAGACTTTGCGAAGCGCTAACGGGATGGCATCCCTTTTATTCAGCCCCAGTGCTAAACTTTGATGGACATCAATGAAGTCTTGTTTGATCGATCTCCTTCTGTGGTGCGAAAACAAGGGCAGTTTGTGGTCGAATGCAGATCGAGGACACACACCTTGTACTGTCTCTTTAGCCGACACCACTTTGTTCTGTGTTCGATTACGATCCTTCGATCGGACAGTAGTAAGGCATTGAATACAAAGCAAGTATCCCGCAAACCTGTCGAGAGGGTACATATGACGTGTCAGATCTGGATGCAGTACTAGTAGCGACCTTATGTTTAACACGAGGTTGTATGGCGTTGGGTTCTGTTCCAGTTTTGGACAGCATCAGAAGGTCGAGAGTTGTCAAGAAACAGACCCAAGCTAGGAAATTCAGAGCCAGGTGCAAGGAGTATATGTTGGTTTGTCATACATTTACACTATCTGTCGTATGCGTGAAAGAGCTGGAAGCGGGAGCGATGCAAATTTGATCGCACCTAGATCTTCCTTTCCAGGTTAAATATCCGGTCCATACAAATCGCCACTAAAGAAGAAACCCTCATAAACCCCTATAAACAACCTATAAGCCCCAAAAAAGAAACTCATTCTTGATCCGATACATCCTCTGTAGAGCTCAATCTCGCGTATCGTCGGTCAACGGTACCGATCTCACGAATTCGTGAGAAGACAGCTCCGAGCGATCCATGATATTCTCTCCGGTAATCCTGCGCAAGCATGAGTCTTTGGATAGAGTAAAGCAGTTCCCTACTTACATCTTCGCTTTCCCAGCCAATAACACCTACATAGATATCTTCCATCTCAACTGAAGGTCCCCAACTCGACGCGTAGCAAGAATTCGTCTGCTGTAGTTCGGCCTTCATTTCTTCAACAAGAGAGGGAAGAGAGTCGCCTCTAGTATGACCGTGCCTTTGCTTAAGGGTGATATACAGGAATTCGGTTATAGGAGCAGATGCTGCCTCGAAGAAAGCGTCGGCATCGGCAAATCGGACGTGCATGATTTGACCAGTGCCATCCATAGCATCTACAAGGTTCATGGTTTGATCTCCATAAGATTCAGTCTGCAGAAAATCCTGGTGATGTTTGAGTGACTCCCACACTTCGAACCGATGTGATTATCAGCAAGTCGTTGTCAAACTGTGAGCAAAACAGAACACACCTGTTGCCCAAACGGCTTCGGGGTGATCCGCCACCTGAAACCCACAGAAGGCTCTGAAATACGGTGAGAGGCAGTATGCGAGTCGAAAAGAAAGTGCTTCACCCCATCCATCCGGGTGTGGTAGTGCCGCCAGAATCGACATAGACCTCATCACCCATCACGCGAAGCAAGGTGAGAGGACTGTCAAGATAATCCTCAGACGGAGTGTACCAAACTATTTCTGCAGTAACGGAATCAGACATGGCAGTCTGCAGGTGAAGTTTGGATATTTTCGGAGCAGCTCAGCGCGCTGCTCCTACTTGTACTTCGCCAGGCAATGACGGCCGAAGGCTAGGCGTGCACAGCTGCATGACTGAGTCCGAGCCGGACTCCCGGGAAGTGATTACGTACTCGTGATCCGGAGCAAATGGGGATGCTTACATATCGCCGCCATATTTGGGACGCCCGTCCGGTGACGTCAAGCTCGCACCGTTATCATCAGGGTGCGTATAATTATGGGCTGGCACGGCAGGCGTGAGCCCTTCTCCTCCAACCACCATCAATGTCCGACTCGAAAAACCATCCCTTTGTTATACCCCAGTTCAGTTCCAAGGATTACAGCTCGTTTTTCCTTGCAGGTACGTGGAAACGTTATCAACACATGTTGATGCGCTGAATGCGTCGACGTGCAGGAGCTCTATGTTGCACGTACGTCTGTTGACGCGAATTTTCTGGTTGACTACATACTAAGGTCTCTCCAGAATAAGCCATGGGGCCATGACGCGTAAGAAACATTAGCTACACTGATGCCAACAACCTAAGAGCTGACCTCATGCATGGTAGCCATTGATGTTGTGAAGACTCGCATACAAGTAGACGCAGCTTACAAAGGCCTAAATTTGGTCTCTGGGACGAGATACATCGTTGCCCAAGAAGGCCCCAAAGCGTTACTCACGGGTTTCGGGCCGACAGCAGTCGGATACCTTGCTCAAGGTGGTGCTAAGTTCGCTGGATACGAATTTTGGAAAAAGAGCTTCGTCAGATATGCTGGAGACCAAGAGACTGCCGTGAAGTACCGGACTGCCATCTATCTTGGAGCTGCATCCGTCGCGGAGTAAGCAACCCATCTTACCATGTATTTCTGTCTAGTTAAGTGCTAAAGCGCCCGAACAGATTCTTCGCAGATATCCTCCTCACACCTCTGGAAGCTACCCGTATCCGCCTGGTTTCCGAAAGAGGGTACGCTACTGGGCTGGTGACCGGATTTACGCGTCTGGCCCGAGAGGGAGGAGTCTCACAGCTCTACGCTGGGTTTATCCCAATTCTCTGCAAGTACGTCTCGTATCTTCCCTTCTGTCTATACATCGTCTGACAATGACATGTACTTCCCCAGACAAATTCCCTACGCCATCGGACAATTCACCGTCAACGAGTTCTGCCATGAGCTCGCATTGCGTAACATGTCTGAGGAAACCAAACGAAACCTATCCGCTGCCTCGACATTCAGCATATCCCTTGGAAGTGGAATCATAGCTGGTTTCGCCGCCGCTGTTCTGAGCCACGTGAGTCCTCCTGCTAGTCTTCGGGAGTCATTTGAAGGTTCGCTGGCTCATGAATGAATTGTGTTCGACTTACCAGCCGGCTGACACACTGCTGAGCCAAATCAATAAAGGCCATGGACCGCAAGGGTCCATGATATACCGTCTTGTCACCCTCGGGCGCGAAGCAGGCTTCAAAGGACTCTTCGCGGGCTTGGGACCCAGGATGATTATGACTGCTGGGCTGGTGTCATCGCAGTTCTTGATGTATGACGCGATAAAACATTGTAAGCAGCGACGTATCAGCACTTCTGACGATGCAGCGCTGACATTTTATTTTCAAATCCAATGCAGCGCTTGGAGCACCTCCTGGTATAGAGATCCACAAGGAGGAATAAATGACAGTTTCACGAGCACAAGACGATAGTACGTGTCGATATACAGAACCGGAATTCATGGACTCGTTGTATGTACAGACATTATAGAGCAATCGAGCGGAATGAGTACTAGTGTTGGTGTTTTTTGAATGTTTACATGTCTCTCCCTACCATCTAGATTGCAAGCGTTTCTTTTGACGTTTGCCACCACCACCACCAGCAGCTAGCGGTTCCTTATAGAGTCTTTGTCCATGGTGGATCGCCGATGTCGAGAGCTTGTAGAATCACGGTGTTGCGGGCTCGAGGGTCTATCCTGCTCACAAACTCAGCGTTA
>CEMG01180519.1:0-17795 GCA_001179705.1 Baeospora myosura
ATAACTAATGATTTCTGAAGTACTCACACCAGAGTCACCTCAGGCTACAAGTTGTTACATCATACATGAAGGCTTGCCCCGGCCCCCGAACTTTGCGGTGTATTCAGCCTCCCAGTACTTAGTAGTCAGACACGAACGATTCATCTTCAGTGATATTTCTATTCAACAGCACAGTTCATCGTAAATCTTCAGCCCCAATGCACCATATATCATGCTCTTCAAAACCAATTAAGGCTTTCCGAACACGAGATGTTTACCGCCCTGGTCGTTTTTCTTCACATTACCAGCAAATGCCCACTGTCAAAGAGAACATCAACGACTGTCTGATTTGATATCCAGAGATCTGAAAACATACGTTGAGATATCCGCCGTCGCCCTTTCTCGTAAATTCACCGGATCTTGCAGCATAGATTTCATAGCTGTAGCAGGTAAATGCGCATGATATCAGTGAACGAATATATCAAACGGCTGTTATGTAGTACTACGCACCCAATTGTCCCGCCAATTTGAATGTCGAACTCCCTGTGAGAGTGTGACCAATCCTTGCCCTGTTGGCCATCCCACTTCGTCGTGTGCTTCGTGTGGCACATAACATAATTGAACGACGGGTCCTTTTTTCGTAGTTCTGCGATGACATTTTGCGTGAACCGGGAGCGATTCTATACAGAAGAGTTAGGCCATCGAACACTTGAACTCTAGGAGGGAACAGAAGAAGGGCGCAGACGTACGGCTTTATCTTGTTTAGCTTTGTTGGCTAAATTTATGAATATCTCCGTGAGTGCCTTGATACCAAGAGTGAGAGCGTCTTCGGCGGCCGCTGCGCCGTTGGCGCCATTTCCCCTGGCTTCGAGGGAGGTAGAGTTGTCGGTAAAGAGTTCGCTACGCGCATCGAGTTCGGCATAGGTCTCAGGGGGATCGCGAGCGTCGAGTTCGTTGTCAAAGCCGCGTGCTTCGGACTCGGAGTAGGTTTGACTATCGGCGGGGTCGCGAGCCTCGACCTCGGCATAAATTTGACTGTCCCTCGCGATGAGACCGACATTGTATTCGCTATCAGCGGGGAGAGCACTGGCGATAGCGATGAGTGACGCCAAAAGGAAGAAGGGGGTAGAAGAGAATTTCATGATGTTGAGATAGATGTATAGGAAAACCGTCAAGGTTTGTAAGATGATTGTTAGTGAGTTGGTTTGTCTTCTAGGCCAGCTAGTTGATGAGGAACGATAAGCTGGAGGGCCTCGTATTTATACCTCTCCATGGGAGGTCAGGAGAGAACGGTCCGCCAGGTCGATAGCACAGTGAGCGAATGATAGACTTTGGCAACGTAGTCGTCAGGTGTAATGCTGTGGTTTGTTCATCAAATACATTTCATGTTGTGATCTTCATTGAAGAGTATCTTGTCGAAGGAGAGAGAAGACAATTCAGTCAGGACAGGCCAGCAGCGCGATCTTCTCGAATGTCAAGTCCCAACTTCCGCAGAAGATCCCAAAAAGTACTTTACGGCAGGAGGAGGAGTGTGTGTATTGCAGCTTGCAAAGCACCGACTTCGCAGTGCGCACTCATACAACGTCCTCCAAAGAATCGATGACCGCGCATGGTGATCTTCCGCCAAGGATAGAACCAGAGGAACAGAGATCCGAAGAAATTCGGAGACCGCAAGATGCTCGAGTCTCCTGGCAACAAGAGCTGGTCGTAACGCTCAAAGCGCGAGAACCAGCACCAGCCTGGTGAGGATAAACATAGGCGGTGATGAGACTTGAGAACTGCGCGTTACCAGTGGAGACTCTTGGAGACTGATTCATGGACTCGGAGAGACTCGAAGTGATTTAGCTTGACTGCTGGGTTGGTTCTCTACCTCCCATGGTAACGCTGTGGTTGCTCGCCTGGAATCTCTCACTGCTCAGAAGGAAGAGAGTCATCGGGCCCTACAGTCTTCAAGATTTCCGGACTAAACACGCGCATGGACCTTAGAAGTTAGAGAGAAGTGCTTACAAGCTATCACGTCGGCGCAGATCCTGGCAATAATTTGCCAATAATAAGTTCCGAGGCTCAAAGATGGCCAGGTTTTCATCAGATTTGAACATCGGAAGAAGTGCTCTGCAGAGGTAGAGTACTTTCAAATAGCAGGTTCAGCGTTGGCGTGAAGGAGTACTTGAAGGCTGAGCGCTGAGTGACGAAGTGTTGGAGGAGGTTAAGCGGACAGTGCCGAGGGCACTCGATCAAAGCAAGGGTCAACAGCCCGGCCCGTGTCAGCCCGTGTCCTCCCGTTTTTTCCTCTGACTTCCGTTTTGACTTTCGCCTTTTTCTGTTCTTGTCCTACTATAAATATGGTTCGCTAATATAAGGAAACGCTACAAATTGAATCACCCATGTATGCTCTACATGCCCGCTTCCAGGCCTCCAGGAATGCTCCACAAACTCCGGATCATTCTGGAGTCCCCAGAACAAATATCTACTCCCCAGCCAGTCAACCCTTTTCACGCGCTGGTCCACTGATGCTGGATCCAAGCCACGCATATGGGCAGCCATCATTCGACGCGTCCATGCACGGCGGATCTTCTGCTTCCTCCTATCATCTGCAAACTCCCATTCCGCCCCAGTCAATGGCGCCTGAAGAGACTGGTGAACTGCCCTGAGGAGCTTCTGGCACGTAATCCCTTCGCGTCTCCGTGTGTGAACATCGATATGCCAAGGAAAGTCCCTGCTGATTATACGGACGTGCTGGAGAGTCGGGTCGTCGGGCGATGCAGGTGATGATAGCTTCGCGGGTAGATCGTGTGGCATGGCAGAGAGCATGTTGTGGGTGTCAGGTTTCGACCGGATGTCGTAAAAAAGCGATATGGTCGGAGTCCTGAGAAGAGGATTGAAGGAGGTTGGCGGTGGAATATTTTCGGCTACGAAAACGTAAGTTCAAAGCGCGTGAAGGTGGCAGAAGAAGTGCGCACCGGGCATGGGCCATTCCTCTGGGAAAACCCGACTGAAAGGTCTTTGAGTGGCAGGCGTTGTGCGACCTGAGTCACTCCTCCAAAACTGAGTAGGAGGAGTGGGAATAGAGTGCCGTATGTTTGAAGGGCCTGCCCGACGATCCTGGCCAGTAGTAGAAGTGGTATGCCGTGGCCCGGTCCTCGACTGAGTTGCTGCATGCGAGGACGTATTATGGTCAGAGAAAATTCCTTCAAAATGGACGTTGTTCCCTCTAGCATTGTGAGGTCGGGTGTTATCCGTCCTCAATATCGAAACTAATGGCGGCTGATAGATGCCATGTGGGTATGGTGTCCACCGGCGACTCTCGCCCCTGTACCGTGTTGGCGGCGGAGACGCATAACCACGATGGTTGTAATGCGAACGCGGTCGTGGTAGCGGACTGACGCCACCACGGTCAGACCGTCTACTTCTTCGGGGGTACTGGGATTCGGGGGTACTTCTTCGGGGGTACTGAAAAGGCTGGTAGGCCCATGGCGAATCGGGCGCCTGCGGGTGTCGCAGGTGGCGAGGTATTGTATCAAACTGCTGAAGGTATCTGGGCATTTATGAATGGCAGTGGTGGCGGGGTTGAGAGAAGGTCGGAGTCGAATGGTGGGCCACATGAATTAAGGGTCTTCATTTTATACCATATCGGAACTGAGTCGGATCGCGGGAAAACAGACAAGGAGGACAAGGGATGTGGCAATGATGTGGCGAGGTATTTGTTTCCCGATATACATATCGTCGGGGTATCCAGGATGGGGCGCCTATCGATATCGCACGTTTTCAGTTTAGAATTTGTTCGACTTGTGGCTAGGAGGATCAATCAGTTCATCGCCAGAGGCCGACACCCTAAGTACAAGGTGGACTTGAAAAACGACCATAAGCGTCTCATCCAAGATCAGGGTCGGTCAAGTGCAAAGCTGTGCTCTATTGCCACCGATTAACGTCTAAAGGTACCGATTTGTTGAATCAATACGGAGGAAGTCCCCACTGTTCTGGAACAAAATCTTCAAGGGATCGGAGAACCTGGTCGGCCTTTTCTTCTCCAGAATACTCCACATCGAGCAAATTTGCGTCGGGTACCCAGATCACTGTACACGAAAATAAATGAGAACTACGCGCGTTGGGCACGGAAACGCAGAATAACCACACACCTGACATCCCAGCTCGTTTGCCAGCCTGCATACCAGGCAGCCCATCCTCAAGCACCAACCCCTTGCCTCTCTCCTCCTTCTGCCTCTCACTCAAATCCTTGTCGGTAGCTTTGGCTTCGCCAACGTCTCTACCCAACATCTCTCTCGCAGCCACAACGAAGATATCGGGCTCCGGCTTACCCCTCATTCCCCATTTCTCGTCGTCGCCACAAATAACTTTGCCTTCGAAGCAGCCAAAAACCTCGTCAAGATGTCCCGTTTTGAGCTCGAAATTCCTTCGACGCGAGCCTGTGGCTACAGCAATAGGAATGTTATGCGCCTTGAGATGCAGGATAAGCTTCCGAACACCCGGAAGAAGGGGCACCGTAGGCCAAAGAGTGTCTTGTAATGTGTTCCGCTGGGATAGATATGATTCCAGGGTGAGGGAGATGTCCGGGAAGAAAGAGAGCAGGTGCTCCGACGCCTGCAATTCAGCTGATAACCGGATGAGTCTGCTCTCAGTAGGAGGCAAGTTTGAGTTTTGAGTTATAGGGGCGTACGTTTGCCCATACACCCAGCCTTCATATCCCATGTCATTTCTTTGCCATATTGAGCAAGGATCTGGTCTGGTTGAATGCTTTTGAGGTAAGTGGGCCTGTTTTGAGGCTTTGGGACTTCGGAAAGAGAGATACGAGACGTACTGGTGACATCGGTGTAGATCTTCTCTGAATCAATCATCAGACCTGCACATCCTGTATTCAGTCACCGTACTGCAGAGAATTCGAAGAAAGCTTACCGTCCATGTCAAAGAGCACATACTCCACTTGTTTATGAGAAGTCGACATTCCAAAAGTTCGAAGTTGTTTGGCGATGAGGGTGAGAGGCAGGAGCCTGTTCTCAATCGGGTCCTTCTCTTCGTCACGATCAGGTCCTCAGGACCTTTCCTTCATCTTCACCTTGAACCACCATGAACTCACCAAAAAACCATGCAAGCCCTCTGCTGGCCTCAACGCGACCATTCCGCCGCCGTCGCCTCCTCTTCCTCACAGTCATTTCCTTCGGGCTTTTCCTGCTCTTCCGCGGTTCAATCGACCTCCCCTCAGCGCTCAAGGATGTAGGAGTTCCCAATCTCTCTCGCGCCAACATCGCTCACCTCGTCAAATCCGAATCCCAGCTCCTCAAGCCGAAAGCTGTTGACGAAGTCTTCGGACTGATTCACCTGGTTACCGGTGACACGGAGAACGAGCATGTCCTCAGCCATCTGCCTGATTTCGACCCGACGAAGCCGGTGGATATGACGGTGTATGCTCCAGGAGAGAAGGATATTGATTGGAATAAGGAGGTAGCACGGTTGAACGAGCAGTATCCGCTTGTTGTGTTCAGCAAGGTGTGTTCGACGCGTATCCATTTGAATCTAGCGTGATACTCACTTTTGCTTCCCGCAGACTTTCTGCCCGTAGGTCTCCAACTACTCACGGAGGCTTGTCTCACCTTTTCATAGATATTCAAAACGTGCAAAGGCCTTGTTGGAAACATACAATCTCAGTCCACCCCCCAAAGTAATCGAAGTTGATCTCCGAGGTATGCACCTATCTATCGTCGCTGCACGTTTGTCGACTAAACACCCGAACTGCAGACGATGCCCCTCAAATGAAGCTCCTTCTAGGCCGCCTGACGCAACACTCCACCTTCCCGAACATACTCGTGCTTGGCAAGTCCATCGGGGGATCCGACAATCTGCAAGGCCTGCACGCCGATAAAGCACTCAAGCGTGTCCTGGAGAAGGCGGGGCTCACTGTGGGCGCAGAAGACGTGTAACGTCTGGCATGTATTATACTTGTACAACATTTGGACAACCAGACCTATTGCCCATAGGGTATCACTATGTAATTCGCGTCCGTCTATACCCGCTGAACCGACTGAATCCTCAGGTTTATAACCTTCAGCAACTCCACAGCCTTCGCCGCATCGTCGTGCACTTGTGACGTCGCCGCCCTCTCCAAATACTGCTTCGCCACCGCCAGGTTCCCACCGGGCGTGCGCATGTGGTAGTCCGCAACATCGATCAGCGCCGACATGTAGGCGTCGGGACACGAAGGAGCCGGGCCATTGCCTGCGGAATATTAATATCGCCAGTGTTGAGTGTTCAGTGTTCAGGAGAACCAGGAAGAAGTATCCACACAAGATGTATCCAAAAAATAAAACTAAAACAGAAGAGCACTCACAGATATCGTTGGACAATTGGATGACCTGCGTGCTGCAGGTCAACGCATTTGGGTGGTCCTCCAAGCTCAAGTACGCTTTACGCAGCTTTGCCCACACCGAGATAGGTCTCTCGCGATCCAGGCCGAAGTCGCCTTGCAGGGCGCGGTTGTAGCTGACGATGGCGTCATGGTGTCTACATGATGCATAACTGTTCAGCTGGACCCATGCGATAAAGTGATAGGAGCGATTGTACCTTCCGATATCCTCGAGATTCAACCCCAAATTTTCCCAGATGGATACATCTATGGGGCTGGAACATGGTTGCATCGGTCAGAATCGCTGTGATCAAAACAGGATGGGCAAAAGGCCCTCACCGAAGGACGGACGCGCGCTGCCAGTAATACACCGCATATTGGGGCATCGAGAGCGAGCTGTAGGCCTGCGCTAGCCCGTACCACGACCTATAGTCCTTTTTGTTGTGATCTGATTGCAAGTCAAAGTTATAATTCATTTGAAGGTGAGGATAATGAGGTGCGCCACGAACCTATTGCGCGTCGGTACGATTCAATCGCCGCAGGCATGTTGCATAGCTCCGTATACGCGTGGCCCATGAGGGCCCACGCGTTGTAATACGTCGTGTCCAGCTGCGTCGCTCGCTTGAAGTACTTGACTGCCTTTTCGTGGTCGCCGCGCAGGGAGTAGTGGTTGCCTTTGAGTAGTCGAGATTTCAGAAGTGAAACTCAGAAGAGCGGGGGGAGTGAATCTTAGAATGCAACGCACCGATCATGCAGCAGACTTCGGGTCTGTTCTTGTTAGACGAAAACGCTGCGGCAAGGTTGGCGATCCTTGCGTTGTCCTTAAGCCCGTAAAGGACGTTGGAGTACGCGTCGATGATGTCGATGTGGTAGGGATCCTTGTGCAGTATTGCGTCGAAGAGGGCTGCTCCTTTACTCCAGTCTGTCATTGTGAAGCGGTGTCAGTTTGCGAAATTGCCTGACAAGACATTTGAAGTCGGACCAAATATCACATAGTACACCCTCGCCTTGAGACCCATCATCCAGAGACTCTCCGGGAACTGATCAAGAAGGCGATCACATAGTCCCACGTGAAAGCTTTGAGCGGCATGTATCTCGAGCATGGTCTTGACTTGAAACATGCGGACCAAGGGGTGAAATGGTGACAAGGGTAATTGATATAAAACACCTTGTAGCTTGGAGGCAGATTGAGCAACGCGTCAACGACTGAGAGACCAGGACTGACCTCTGTGGCATTCTCGAGGCAGTATTCAATAAGCATCCAGGTCGACCAATTCCACGGGCAACCCGCAATTGACTGCAGGGCGACACCAATGGCTTCCTGGGGCCGAGATAGACGCGATAAGAACAGGGCCTTTCTGGAGAGGAGGCAACGCGTCAACAAACTCTGGGTATTATAATTTTGACGTGCACGGCAAACGTACAGGAATAAAAGCCACGGGTCTCGCGCATCCTTCACGATATCCAAGAAATCACCTATGAGGTTATTCAAGGGCGCTGGCGGCTGGTGTCGGCTGTCTGGACGCATTGACTGAGCTTCGCAGGGATGGGGAGACGACTAAAAATGAAGGACGTACTGTCGAGCTTGTGCCACTCTCGCAATGCTTTGCGTTCGCTGGCCTTCAGGATGCCTCGTAAGAGTATGACCAGGCATGCAAAGCAGTGAACATACGATAAACTGGCAATATACCCGCATGAATATGGCTTTCGGACCCACGCATTGGCGCAGAGCATGGACCGCCCGTGTGTACTGCCGCGCATCCATGTAAGTCCGAGCAACGACAACACCGTCTTCATCTTCCTCTTCGTCATCCTCTTGCATAGACATATCCATCAGATACTCCGGAAACCCCACGCGCTTCTCCTTCGGTATCGACAGCAGTAGTTCAGATGCCCTACTCGCAGGAGAAATCGACAACACTGTTTTTCGTCACGACGCAAAACCCTCGACATGGGGGGGGAGCTCACCATTTTGACGCGACCAATAGACCACGCTCAGAGCATTCTTTCACTGCTTTGCGGATCTGCGAGACCATGCGGTCGTCCACAGGGTCAACCCGTACCATCCCCTCGTAGTCCATCATGTCCCCGTGTTCTCTATACTCCTGGAACGTCCTCGCGTCTAAATACTGGATCGAAGGAGGGAGAATTTCGCTATCATCGATCGGCGGTGCCGATGAAGGGCCCTGCAGCTGGTGCTGGAGGTTGAAGTGGGTGTAGCCACTGTACATGACAGTGACAAAGGAGTTGTTCAAGTTGATCGCGGCGCACGTGTTGTCGCTGTACTCATTCTTGCTCCCGTCCCACCACGCTCCCTTCTTTTATTTCGCGACGGTTCCTAATGAGTGTGAGTCTTATGATTGACTATCTCGTGTATATGCTCACGCAGAATGCTTTAGTCCTCGTATATCGCTCGCACAAATCGACGACGCCGGCGTGTTCCAACGATTGACGATTTGCGAGTATGTCTCCCGGCCCCCTGAAATTGACGCCGCGTTATATATCGTACTTGCACCCGCCAGGTCAAACTGTGTTTTATATGCCTCGAGGAGGAGGAGTTCGACAGTGAGTTCCAGCTCTGTCCCAAGGTCATCGGACTTGTCTCATGAAATTACCAAACAGAGCCCCCAAACCCTCCAAGACGCTGGGTTCATGCATGCAAATGCACACTCACCGCTCACGAATCCTGTTTCTTTGAATGGATCAATACCCAGAATCGTCGAGGCCCGAAATGTCCGCAGTGTGCGTCCACCTACGAATTTCAAAACGCGGTCCCGACGTTCTCTCTTTTATATGACTTGTTGGAACTGGGAAACGCGCTGTGCGACTTTGCTGGGACTGCTGTTGCTGTTGTTGGGATTTCCAGTGGTGTGGGGATGTGCATCGGAGGTATGCTTCCGCTGTGTGCTACTGTTACAGTTTTGCTGAGGTCCTGCAATTCAGCGGCCGTTGGCACAGCTACAATCCATAAAGTATATGCATTCAGAGCGTTCTTTGGGAAAGAGTACGGTTTTGACATGCCCTTCCGTCGTTCCAATCTCAAACATATATCAGGATCTTCGATCTTCTCCTCACCGATAATCACAAGAATTGGACATGGAACACCCTCCTGGGATTATGTATGGCATCCTTGACTCCTGGAATCAGAGGGTTCACTGGGTTCCCCTTCAACTCCTTACCTACGACTCCTCCCTTGGCCGCGCGCGCGAAGCTCATCCAGGACTCTCGACTTCTACCCCGGAATATATTCAAGGCTGACCATACACCAAGACTCTGGCCGCCGACTCCGATTCAGGTTGGTCTCTTCTTGGCACCCCTGACTAGTTGGTGCTACGGACGTGCTTTCTCTCGGCTTTCCCATTGGATGCTCGGAACACTCCCCGTTCCTCGTGTACAAGGAAATCGCATCCAGAATTTAGGAGATATACGGCGTTGGGCGCTGGATGTACCCGTGCCACAAGCTGAAGGGGAGGGGCAGCAGCCGAATAACCAACCAGGCGATCCGCCGGAGCAGGAGATCGAGCGAGATGCCGACTACGTTAAGAGGTTCATGCGAAGAACTTTTGACAGTGTCGTGTCGGCCGTGGCTATGCCTCTGTTGGTCGTGGGTGTGGGGAAGGTTCTGTATTGCCTTGCGAGCCATTGCAGTCCTGTGAGAAGTCTCTTGGGTATTTGCCCTACAGTCAGCTCCCTTGGCCTTCCCCGTACAGGCTTTGTGCCCTTATTTCTTCCATCGATATACGACACAGAGTACTGGGAAAGTTATGTGCAGCTGGTTTGGGCGGAATCTGACCCCGTCTGGTATGTTTAGTTGTGTATCTGTACTGCTGCGTTCGCTCATAATTGATGCAGGTTCCGACACACTATCGCTTGTGGACTCATAACAGTGGTAAGTCGACCGACATTGTGCTGAACCATCCTCGTTCTCATGCGCGACGAAATAGACTAAAGACGGCATCAATCTTTTCCATCTGTGGCTCCTCAAACGCGAACTCGGCACTCGTCGTGTCAAAAACAAGCAATTCTCACCACAAGAGATCAGAAGACTAAGCTTTGTTCGGCCTGTATCAAATATGTGGTGGCGGCGGTAAAGTAGAGAGCATAGAGTAAACGATGTTTGCACAGGTCGAATATTGCATGTATTCTCAAAGTCATCTACCTGGTTCTCCAGCAACATGGGTCTCGGACTTGTTACTAAACTAACCGTCGAAGCAGCTGTGCGACTGCGTTAAGGTTCTAATATAGACGGATGAACTGTGGTAGCGGGGGTAGAAAACGTAAGACGTGATTAGATGAGTGGAAGCCAACATCCCTAGACTCAGAGATGCTCGTACTCCTTCCAGAATTCAGGACAGGTCCGATGTGACGCGACGAATTGCATACTTAGACTAACCTAACCAACGCACATCGCCAGCGTGTTCCCTACGCAGCTCAATCATTGAACGATCATCGGGGAGAGCCCTGTATAGCCTACACGCCAAAAACACTGGACAGAAGCAATGAGCCCTTCGGCCATTTGACCTCCTCCGCTACGCCCTCGAAATAGACTCACACCTGCGCCGCAGGTGACTGTGGAAGTCCTACGAGCGGGGTAGCCCCGGCATGACCTGCTCCAGTATGCTGCGCAGCATGAGTTATTGAAGGGCGAACAGACGCACCCTCTACGCATTTTTTTATCCATAAACGTATAGAGATATTTTGAGGGTTTGGATCTGAATACGTCGTCACGGAACGGCAAGAACGGCGGACAGAAATAGCTGGTTGTGCGGCCGAAACCGGCGAAGGAGTTCCCAGGAGAGCAAGAGAGCTTGTGCGATGAGCGAAATCCGCATAATCTCAAGCCCTTCCCACTCGGAAACCGCAAGATGCGAGTGCCTTCTTGCCTTGAGATGCAAGGAAGCCGATGCTACAATCGATGAACTCCTGCTTTACAGCTGTAAGGTGCCTGTGGAACGCACGATGAGTTATCATGCATCATGAGTAGCGTCAGTCGAGGTAAGAAGTCAAGCTGCAAGTCACAGGCATTTGTTTGTTGATTTCAATCCACCATCACCATCTCGCCCCAAATCTCGCCTCATGTCTGCCCAAATAGTAATACTGGTCATACGTCCCAAGGGCGCCTCAAAGCAGCCGTGAGGGTAACGTAAATGCTAGTCATGCCCCCATGATGCATCGCATTAGACGGGAGGCTGGCTGGTTCTTAACTTGAGCCCGAACGCGCGTCTCCTCAGCTCAGACTATCGACTCCCCCCGAACTACTTGCAGGATGCCTACATATCGCAGGCTGCAGCAATACGCTATTGCAATCAGCATCCTGAGCATCATCTACTGTGGTGCTGAAGGCGGCGTCTCCATAGGATTCGGTGCAGAGTCTGCTTCGCGTTCTCTCGTATTCTTCGGGATCCAGTCAGGAATCGAAGTCCTCTCTGCGGCGTTCGTGCTCTGGCGGTTTCGGAATGTAGCCAAGCCCGGCGAGGAGAAAGGGCTGGTGCTCGGTGCCCGAGAACTACGGCAAGTCGACGTCTATTCGCCTTTAAACAAGACACGACTCTTACTATAGGTGTGGTGTATTGATTATTGACTATGGAACACCTCTGCAGATTCGAGAAGATCGCGTCGACGAGTATCGCATATCTACTCCTTCTACTAGCTCTGGCAACTGAAGCGACTGCTATCGCCTCGCTCATCCAGCATGACGAGCCAGACGCATCGAACGCCTCGCTGATTATCTCCGCGTCGGCTTTGGTTCTGATGATCCTCATCTGGATTCCTAAACGCTACCTCTCACGAGCGTTGGACAGTAGCGCCATGCAAGGCGAGACGCAGTGTTCCTTATCTTGCATTCAAATGACTGTCGTCCTGTTCACCGGCTCGCTCGTGTACCGATTGTGGAAAGGCGGATGGTGGGTGGACAGTGCGACCTGTTTGCTCTTGGGCTTCCTCTTTGGGTGGGAAGGGTGGAAGATGTTGCGGTGGGTGAGAAATCCGGCGTTTGACGGCGGGTGCTGTGATCATCAGCACGGAAAGAAGGGCGCAGCGGTCAAAGACGCGAAGGTGAATAAGGAGGAATTGAGAGAGCAGTACAGGGATCTGTGTGAATGCTGTTATGAGAAGCCGGAGTGTAGAGAGTCGGAGGAATGTGTGTGTCCCACGCTCGTTGGTGATGAAGAGGTCAGCATTTCTGCCGTGCCTCTTTTGTTTTAATCTGACACAGGTCATTAGAGTTCATGTTGTAAGCCTGTTGGCGAAGATGGCAGCAAGTGCTGTAGCCGCGAATACGTTGTCCGACCACCGGTGATACAGGTATGTGTCTCGCTCAATCGCCTCGTTTCGTCTCCTAACGTTGTGCTCGTCTACCTTGTCTCAGGACCGGTCTTGTTGTGGCGACTGTGCCGAAGGGCAGGTTCTTCCTCCTGAGGTCGGTCCTACATCTCAAATATTCTGTTCTCAGCTGACTGTCTTAAAACCGTCTCGAAGATTGTATCTTCTGGTGGTGCTGGGCAATCGGAAAACAAATGTTCCGCTCANNNCTCATACTAGATAGTCCGTTAGCTCGGAGTGTCAAAGATGGGGCATCTGATTCTATCGTGTCTTTTATTATCATTGACAAGGTACATGGTCGTGACTCGTATAGGGGTCTCCCTCGAAGACTCCCCGGGTGGACCTCGGGTGTCTTGTTTCCGTTTCAATTCTCACTATGTCTTTCCCTTATCTGGTGGGCCAGATGTGTATTGTACTTGTACGTTGATCGTAACTCTAAACTTTCGTACTTGCATCTTCCCAACTCTTCATCGGGTCACTCACCACGGGCACAAGAATACCGGACCACGGAACAATGAATGCCGGCTAACTGTGTTTCATCTTGTTTCAGATGCAAGCCCTCGAGAACAGGGTGGACTCTAGTGGGCCTGGGTGGGCGCACTGTGGCGTAACGAGATCGGTGCGGATGTAGCAATCCTGGCCTATCCTGGCTTAAGCTTCATAGCCCCTAGGCCGCCCCTTTACGCACACATCCCAAGGAGGCAAGAGGCGGGGGACAGGCACAACCTCGGAGGCCGCTCTCCGAAGGATGTTTCTGAGCAAGGAGATGCTAATTTCAAAAGCTTGATATTCTGCGGGCTGCGAGTCACAAAAAAGGGTTGTTGTAGGTTCTTCTGCTGAGTAACCTTGAGTTTCTAATGGCCTGGTGATAAAATTTCCGAGCTTGAAAGTTGAAACCTGTCCGGAGGGTGACCGGACCTTCGGCTGCCGAGAGATGGGGCTCAGATGGCCGAGATGTGAAAAAGAAAAAACTTCCAAGAACACAACACATGTCACGCATGGGTTTGGAGTAAAACCTCAAGGTTTGCAAAGTCTGTGGGGGGTGCAACGATGACGACTTACGCATCGGCGATTGGCTTCACTGCTTGAAGGTGAAACCGAGCGCGCGCCGCGCGGGCTGTGAGGGACTTAGCGGACTGTGCTCCGACAAAAAGGGGTCAAGACCCCGGCCCAAGGCACCGAATGGCAAAGATTATTCCAAATTCGTGATCGACTCGATCTGCCAGGGAAAAGGTCTTCCTACCAACCAAACAAGGGTTTTAAAAGCTTTTCCTTGTCTTCGATGTTTGAGTTGGAGCCTCTTGGAGCAGAGGTTTCGTGAAAAATTATCACAAGGAGCACGCGATCGAAAAGGCAGGCCGAGCGACATATAACGCCCAGACCAAGGACAGCTTGACAGAAAACGTTTGATGAACGTCGAGGATCTTCTCATGTCTACACCCTTATCGCCATCTTCGCAGCGGCATGGACAGAAGGACTTCCAGACAGAGGGAAGGAGGAGAGGATTGTCTGATGGTAAGAACAAAGCCTCTGATTTGTCATGTTTGCATCTCTGATTATTTCCACCACGTTCATTTTATTACCCCCATCCTTTCTTCCTATCCTTTCTCTTCTCTTCTCTTCGCTCTACCAGCATCAGGCTTTAGAATAATGCCTCTGCCACGCATTTCTAGTCGCACACCGCTCAGGGAGCCCTCTTCCCTCCTACCATCCAACAAGCTCTCTACGTCGATGTCACCCCTCTCCATGCGTCTGCCGGGGAAATTTCGCAGTCGCACGGGCCTATTCGCTCTCGTAGGCCTCGTATGCATATCCATCTACCTGATTCTTGCCCAGCATACCTCTTTCTCGCCATCGCTCGCATTCAGAAACGCAGACACACCAGCAGCAGATCAGCTCGCCGTTGCTTTGGAGACAATAAGAAATTCTCGCGTTGCAGCTGATGCTTACCGACATCGGAAGATGAGCAAGGGCCAGCGACCGCAGCTGCACCTTACCACAGAACAGGAGTTGGCTGCTGTTTCGAGTTTCCTGGCGAGCCTCCCTCAGAACGTCATCCCACTTACGGTCGATCCGTCACGGCCGATTGACCCTCAGCTCGTACTCGACTTCGACACTATGAGCGTGCGGGCACCTCAGGAAGTGGAGGCTATGGTGGAAGACGTCTGGACCCGGAATCCTATATTCCTCTATTCCAAAGTACGTCTTCTATTAATTATACGCTATCTTCGGAAGGTCTAATTTTGCTTCTTCCCGCCTCCTTCCGTCGTCGCAACCAGCTCTATTCACCCGTATCACGTGAAATAAAGGCTACATTGGCGGCCTTGCGTATATTCCCTGCTCCCATGATCATCGACGTCGACATCCGCGACGATGCAGAGGTGCTCAAGCCCCTCATCGAGCGCTTAACATCGGCGCACGACCTCCCCGTCCTCCTCATTGGTGGCAAATCAGCCGGCACGATAGAGGAAATCCGCGCGATGCACAAGAGTGGTGCACTCCAGCAGCAGATGACCGAGGCGGGTGCAGTCATCAACGGCGCGAGGAAGAAAAAGCACAGAAAGTGATCACCGGTTTCGTTCCTTGGTTTTTTTGCATCCAGATTATACATATTAATTGCCAGACCATCATAAACCTTCACGGATCTTCTGTCTATCTCTTCCCCACTATACCGCTGTTACGTACGCATCATGATCACGGATCCACACACAGGAGGAGGAACCACATTTATCACGCTTCCTCCATAATAACGCATTTTTCTCATGACATGATACGCCACTCCTTATCGCTAGAGTAAACTACCCACCCGCTTGTTGCTATAAAATTCATCTCCAGTTTTATACTACCTTATTTATTTCATTTGGTGTATATGGGTCTATCTTCCGTTACCCTTCTTTCTGCATCTCTCCATACTCAATGTATACCGTCGCTCTCTAATAACCCCCGGCGGCGGCGGCCTTTCTCATTTCCCCGATAGACGTCGTTATGGACAGAAGTTGTGGATATCATTGCTACGTTAATTGGGATAGATTTCAGGATACTTTCCATGCGCTACAAATTGAAAACATCTCACTGTAGCATGTTCCTGCTTATGCTTCGAATTGTCGACAATGCCGTTTCAAAACTATACGTGACGCTTCTGACTCGGGAGTGCTGGAACCAGGGCGACCGACTCAAATTTTGACCTGAGGGTAAATACGCCGGCGATCGTTCAGTCATTCGGAGCCTTATTTAAGCTTTCTGTACCTCCGCATTGTGTATATTTGACGTGCAGCCCGTGCTACCACCACCTCTTCCAGCCGTGGGTCGCGGAAAGAGCCTGAAAGAGCCTGAGAGTTTGAGATAAAATATCGGTGTATGACATGTACTGGGCTGCGGCCTGGAGAAGTCAAGGCGGACAGGGTCGCTAGGCGCTAGAGGCGCAGTGTATATGACGGGGACTCTTAATATCGATCGCCAGTCAGCCACCCGTATCCTCCCGTATCACAAGAGTCACCCCTAGGATTACGTCGTGGTTACGAAGTGACTCGTGAGACAGAGTCGCTAGGCTCTCGAGGCGCAGTGGATATGGCCAGGACACCCTGGTATCGATAGCCGGTTAGTCACCCATATCGCAAGAGTCACTGCGTGCGTGTTGTGCAATGCAACCCCTACACGGGACAATACGCAGAAAGAGTCGGCTGCGACGGTATCAAGTTCAACGTTTGCCGTCGTGAGGAGACTCAATAAGGCGCCAAGCCGAAGGGGTTCTCGAGAAGTCCATTCCCTCGCAGATCATGCGGCTGGCAGAAAGTCAGCGGAGGATGAGGGGCAGTGAATAGTGAATTGTTTTGCGCCGGCGTGAAAATTATCCAAGGGTTGTCGTGAACTAGAGAGCTGACAGATGAGACCTGAGTCATGAAATTGCGCATTAGAGCGCTTTCGGGCAGAGATACACGCAGCGAAGGCCGGTGGAGCCCTTGAGAGTGACCGCACCAGCATTGAGACGTTTGCGTAAGGATACTTGCATATCCTGTATATCTCGGATCTCTACACTGCGAATGTCTTCCGACGAATTTCTACTGCACGAACAAGAATTGCTTCAGGTATCAAGACTCCAAAGCGGTGAATCAGCAGGGCGCTAGCAGTCGTGCAGCGTAATGATGCCAACTACGGAAATCGAGAAGGGTTCTCTCTGATAATTACATCCGCTGTTTGGTTCAAAAGACCCGAAGGAGACGACGTCTGTGAAACTACCACAAGGAACTGGGAATATCAAGTGGGGTGAGAGGGGGGAATGGCGAATCAGGTGCCTGTGTCTTCTGGTCAAAGTCTCCAAAGAATCACCTGAGACCTCGACGCAACTACTGCCCTCTTTATGTCATCCTTATCAGCATGTAACTGAGAGAAGAAGACATCAGTGAAAGATCAAGGGAATGGAAACGGCGACTTACCAAACGCCATATGAAGGTTATCCGATTGCATCAATCCCTTCCTGAGTGGTACCTTGATTTCCTGTGACTCTGTGGCAAGAAAGCTGACCCTCGTAACCTTGATGTCATAATGTTAGTTTGGATGCCAACTATAAATTCTATAATCACGTACTTGAACGTTAACCGGTGGAGCCGAAGTCATCCTGGATCTTTGCTAAATGCGAATTCCTGGAAAACCTGAGTTGGTACAACGAGTGACATGACAGTTCGCCAAACAATCTCTCACAAAAAGATGGTCTCCGGGTGGTACTGATGAGGAACATCGGAACAGATCCAATTAGGCAGGTAACCTCGGAAAACCGAGCATCGCGACATCAGTTTCAACGATTGAATAAAAACTTCTGTTTGGGATGACACCAGCGCCGTCACTGTGACTCGTCGCCGTTGACTCTTGACCGATTTGTGATTTTGACAAGCGGGAGCCTCCTGGGGAGGCGACGCGCCGACGTCTGCGGTGGCAGACTGGGTCTGGTGAGTAGCCTAACTGAGTCCGACGTGGCGGGATCAGAGACACTAATAGAGTGTTTGACTTTGTCTACACACGGAGAAACTGCTCCATTCAGAGAGCGAGTTAGGATCAGAAAGTACGAAAGGAGAGAAGACGTAGCGGACGCCACAGCCAGGTCATGGTCCATGGAGGATCCAAAGGATGAAGGCCAACGGCACCA
>CEMG01180524.1:0-12717 GCA_001179705.1 Baeospora myosura
TGAACAGGCAGCAGTTGTCGCACCCAAAGAGGCACTGTCTTGGCGACAACAAGCTCAGATGCGCGAATGAATCTCCGAAGTCCTGCCTCGAAATATACGTCTCCTGCCAGTGTCATCCTGCGATATGAATTCGCGCAGCCCCCGCTCATGCACGGAGCTTTGACCGCAGTAGGATTCGTTCAAACTCACCATACTTTTTCGCAGCCCCACACGACGACATGAAGCCGCCGGACGTTCGGATATACGAGGCGATTTGCAATGCCGCGCGCCTCGAATCGGAGGCTCGGAGCTCGACCAACTTGCATCAATCACTGACTTCAATCTGGGTTCCACGTATTCTGATTTGCCGCCTACCACCGGCGACAGTGGTGCGTGTGGTTTGGTTCACGGCTGACTCGACCAGGATAACGGATACTTTTTGGCGCATTGGTCAAACCTTGAATTGGTTTCGAGGACAATTTGAGGAAGTGATCTTCGGGGCGATCACCACGATCGAGAATGCGTTCTTACCGAGTCTTCGAAATGTCGCATTTTTGGTGGTTCCCATTGGAGACAGCTACATTCTCTGGGATTGGAGGCGTTCTTATATTTCATCGCGATCTGGAGTGTGTTTCCTCTTGAGCCTTCAAGTAGCGTTGGTTTCTGTTCTGTGACTCGATCTCTGAGACGCTATCTACGGCGCGATTGTCCTGATCGGAGTGGTTGAAGCCTGAAGGTACATCTTGCTCGAATACCACTGTGCCACCATATAGCAGTGGTCAGCTCTGCGACCTGCAGCTTGATCTTCTTCTTCTTCCTTAGCACCTCTTTGCACATACTACACCCATGTGCCTTCCGAAATAAAAGAACAAGGGTACGTATATCGTTCTGACGCCGCACCGTAAAAACACTACACAACCTAAACCTAAGATAACATTGTACTATCGATACCATGAAAATCATTATACACAACAGGAGAACCATGTAAAACCAAGGAAAACAGAGAGAGAAAAGCAAAGCACTGTTCAAAAGAGATAGCAAGTATATCAGTCACAACACACAAAACAAACTGTACAACCAAGATTCCGACACTCAACCCAACAAGAAAATCCATCCCATCCTAATTTAACCTATCTCGACCCTCCCGTCGGACGCTCCTCTTCACGCGCGTCACCCGAGCCCCCAACCACACTCGGCGGCTTCAACGGGTATATCGCCGGATTGAAGGGCGGATAATGTGCATGTGGCGCAGGGGCGATCTGCATCTGCCCGTCCGCTCTTGCATGCATCACATACGGCGTGAACGGCTGTGCGTACGGATTGAGGAATGTCGGGTAGTACTGCGGCGGGGCCTGCTGTGCATACACGCCGGCACCTGGGTGCTCCTGACCCGCCTCGGCCCCGTTGTTCAAATTGGGAGGGTGCTGAGGGTGCTGCGGCATCGGGGCAAGGTACACTTGCTGGTAAAACTGCGGTGGTGCTTCTCCAGGTTTGGGTGCAGGGAGCCCGGGAGGGTACTGGTAGAACCCAGGTGGAGCGAACCCCACCGACCCCATGTACGGCCCGATGGGAGGCGGGCTGGTAGGTGGGGGGTGCTGGACAGCGTGGCCGTTGGATGTGTGTACACCCTGTTGCTGTTGCTGCAGCTGTTCAGGCACTTCGAATGACTCGTTGTTGCCTGCGCGACCTCAAGGAATGTTAGAAAACCAAGAAAATCTTAATACTAATGGTCACACAACCGCACACTAATTTGGTGGCAGGTGGGAATTGGAGGTGTAACATACCTTTTCCATCGCGCTTCTTGTAGGGCCCTCTCTTAATCCCCTTCTTCCTCTCCCTCCGCTGGGAATCGACGCATGCCTCGACAACGCCGTACTTGGTGCAACGGAGACACGGTCGCGCATCGTCACATTTCTTGCAAGCTTTCTGGCAGTTGGTACATGCGTTCTTCACCTGGCGGCGTTTGTTGCGGAGAGATTGCGCAGGGACAATACCCGGAGAGAAGGGGAACATATGCATAGGCATTGCGGTGTAGGACACGGAATGCATTGTCGGGGACGACGAGGGATCGCTTCGGGGCGAGTCGAGCGAATCGTCGGTCTCGAGGTTCTTCCCATCGTTAGAGGCCATTTGTAACAGCCCAAGGAAGATGATAACGTAGATAACTCGACCCGGGGTGCTCACTGGTAGGATCGTGCTCTTGGGGTAGATTCCGTCACTGTGGAGAAAATAGATTGGGAAACTGGAAAATGGTCAGTATCGCTGAGTGGGAAGCGAGGAGTTGACATAAGAAGGATAAATTACCTAAATGCTAACTATTTTCGGGGAACAATGAGCGGGTTTCACTCCGGCGACAGATTATCGGAGAAACGCTGTGAAATACGGGTTAGTCGCCATCGCTGGTGGCGAGGAGAGGGGTGCGCTTACGTTCTGGTGCATGCAGTCAGTTGCCAGGCCACTTCGCTCGTCTGGTCTGTACTACTCAATCAACATGCCTCGTCCACATGGAGTTGAGGTCCGCGATTTTGAAGGCAGGCTCAGTGCCTTTATAAGCGAGTCTTCTCACGTTTACTTCATTCTACAGGCGCTCTCAGGCGCTTTATCGTCGGAATCACTCGAGGCATTACTGTGAAACCGGAGAGCGTACATATCATCCATGTACATTGTCTAAATCTTGCAATGCATCGCTCCAGGCACCCAGTCATCATATGTCGTCTCACGTGTCATCATCCATAAATCAGCATTTTGAAGAGAGCAGGAACCATAAGTATAGCTAATGAATATACTAGGACTCGCCCGAGAAGCACACTAGGCTTACAGAAGACAAAGGGTACCGGTGTATTTGTCTGAGCTGCTAGAACTGCCCGGCAGTGTATGTTGTACGTTGTAACAAGCAGCGTGTCGAAAGGGCAATTTGAGGGAGTTCACGACAAACGACGACTCGGATTACAGATAGGAACATAACACCAAGACGACAGGGGTATTGGCAGTATGCATCGTGGCAATGAGGGTGGTCGAAAAGGTGAACATCGAGGGTGAGATGGAGGCAAGATCATAGACTAAGCATCATCGTTTTGGTGCCGGTGACTTCTCCGTATGAAGGGGATGTTGGGCACAATGAACTCGGGAGAGGACCGCATACACCACGTAGAGCTACTGTCATGTTACGGAAAGCAATCGTAAGTGCACTGATAGCCTTTGAGAAGACAAATTACGACGAGGTCAAGCTTCTCTGAAATGCACCGGCCTCGGCGTGTACAGGTCTTTCTTCCTATCCTCGAAGGAGACCACGACCTTCGACAACATTCCGACAGCTACCTTGCGAGCTTGGAGGTCGAGAGTTCATCGACTCGCAACATTGGTGGCCATGTCGCGTGAGAGTAGTCGTGAGAACACTGAACAGGCTCAATCGCGTCAGATTTATGGATTACAGTTGCACTTTGAACTCTACCTTTCAGTCTGTCAGGTCATAAGGGAGTCTGGGAGTATCGCTCACAGATGAAATGAGAGGTGGTCATTCTTTGCATATTTTGACGCGTGCAAGAGCTATCTGGAAACGGCTGAATTGTCAGTGATCAGCAGCCGACCCCAGCCGACTACTTGCCTCCAGTAGACTCTCCCTCATACCACCAATTTTGATTAGTGCCCTTCACGTCTTTACCTTCCAGTTGCCCTTTGCGCAGCATCGGGGTAGAACATCTGAACAAGAAACAAATATCGCCTCAGATACGCCACTTGACCAAATAGACGACAATCCAGACATGAGGTGAATCGTTGAGGGCAACTCCCACCGACGACGAAACCCAGCTCAGCCTTCGACGGGCCTGCTGCCACAAGTACATATCCCATATTTCCTCCTTTTCTTTCTCTTTCATTTCTCTTTCATTTCATTCTCTCTTTCTCCCTCTTTCTCTCCCTTACTTCACCCCATGTCGGCACCCCCATCCCTGCAAGTGGCTCCTGGCAAGCCTTACAAGAAAAGAGAGCGTCCACCAGCCCTGGATTTGCCCGACGCAAGCCCCAAGGCTGCATCTGACACCGATGTTCAGTACCAACGCGAGACCTACCCGGTTCAGGTGCCTTTCTGTCCAATTTCTCTCTTTTACGTGATTCTAACCAATCTATATCTCTTACTCGTCAACAGCCCAGTGTTCTCCTCACTCCAGCTACGGAAGACCCCCCGATGGATCTAGATGATAATCCGGCTTCGCGTCCAGCGTCTGCGACGTCGTCTCTCGACCCGTACTACTTTGGTATCCAGTCTCCCACGGAGTCCCCCATGCCTCCCCTCCCAACAAGCTCCCTATACCCAAGCACCACACCTGAACAGCGCTCAATCAACGAACCTGTCACTCCTGCACGGGATCCCGCAGCCATAGACAGGCGCGGCCTTGTTGGCGTCGGTGAGCTCGCAACGCCTCGATGGACGCGCGCCGCGCAGGACGACAGCGAAGACACCCCAGAGCCCGATGCAGCCGCCGATGGGTTTGAGGTTATTGTTCCTGAAGATCTGGGTGATGATGCGCCCGATAGCCCATGGACAATAGAGGCTATCGACGGCGAGGGTTCTGAGCGWGAAGAGGTGTGTCTTTTTTCTCTCACGTCTCACACATTGCATATSGTTCTAATATACAATACTAGCTTCTGGACATCAAAGCGCCCCCACGCGCAATCCGTCAACGGCCCTCTATCGCAGAGGAGAGCGGCGGCGAAGAAATTCTCTACCCTCGCAAGCATGAAGCGCCCGTCCCAGAGCTGCCCAAACGGAAGTCATCAGACGAACCCAAATCCCCTCCGAGCGCCTTTGCCCCACCCGCGCGCAGAGCCAAGAAGCGGACCTCAGACGAGTTTGAATTGGATCAGACAGGTTCTCTCGTCTCCAAACGGGTTGGCTCTTCCTCCATCAAACAGGATAAAAGCAAAGACGACACGCCAAAGGCCACCGCGCGCAAGCATCGCAGTCTCACCGGTGGAAGCATCTCCAACACATCTTCTGGGAAACCCAAGGAGCGCCGAAGGGAGAGCGTCGGGCTGACGATCAGCAGCAGTCTCAAATCCACGCCGAAACCTGAGCGGCACAGTCGTCAGGCGTCAGCCAGCTCGTCTTCGTCTACGACACACGCTGACGCGGTAAGACGAGTGCACAACACGGACTTCTCGCACCTTCCGCCATCTCCATCATCCTCTTCCATTCAGCAGTTCCTACGCACCACGAGCTCAACGACGAGTCCGCACACGCCTCCTTTGGTCTCATCTAAGGAGCACCCCCCGCACGCTTCATCCAACGTAGCTCATTCGCTGCTCAGAGGCACGCAGGAAGGTTGGTCGGGTTTGGACGACGAGGCGACTGCAGAGGCGCTTCGCAAACTTGACGGTCTCAGCGGCAAAACCGCGCGCGCGCGTGCAAGCATGAGTAGTCTTCACCGACCAGTCAGCAGTAGCCGCCCGGGAACACCCTCGAGCAAATCTGGCGATCAGTGGGAAGGCATTGGCGCCAGCGCAGCAGGTACAAAGCCCAGTCGAAGAGGCAGTGGGAACGTCAGGGATAGTCAGGGGGCAGGGAAGGAGAAAGAATCCGCAGTTGGGTTGGGCATAGTCAGTTCAGAATCTATAGCAGCTGAGACGCTCGAGCCTCTTGGAGCGGCATTCAGTAGCGACGAGCAGCCCGTGCACTCCTCCGGACCCGAAAAGACGCCCAAAAAAGCCGGCACGGCCTCCGCGCGATCGAGCTTCGTGGCGAAACGTGGTTCCGCGTCGTCCACGACTTACACCAGCACCCCGACCACCTCCTCGCGGGACTCTGCTTCGATGTCCGCTGCTACGTCTGTTACGTCTGTCTCCGCTGCCTCGGGGCGGCATTCGACTGGGAACGGGAAGGCCAGGAGGAATAGTGCGGGGAGTGATATCTCGAGTGTGCATTCGGGTGATGCGGCATCGTTGAAGGATCGGGTTGCATCGTTGGCGTTAAACGGGGACGCGGCGGAGGAGGATGTCGTTCCTCCTGTTCCGCCCTTACCGAAGGATTTGTCGACGTATAGGTCTCCGCCTGCGACGGCTGTAAGCATGTCATTTCCTTCTATGGTCCAGGCTGAGGAGAAGGAGACGGAGAAAGAGGCAGAGAAGCGAGTGAGCCATGAGACCAATGTGCTAGATCGCACGTTGTCGTTGGAGGTTCCGCCTTCGGCGAGTAGCGTTGTGTCCGATTCTGGATCGTCCTATGTCCCGCAAAGCCATCGACAGAGTCAGCATTTGACTTCCGGGTACACGACTGCTGCGAACTCTGCACCAGAGTCGACTAGTACGCCTGCTATGCCGAGGACACCATCGAAGAAGTGGAGTTTCTCCAATGCTCTGAATCTTAACAAGTTGTCGTCGCATTCGCCCTCATCTTCGTCGGCGTCCAAGTCGTCCTTCCCGCTCAGTCCACGGTCTGTCACGTTCGGTCAGCAGCTTCGCAAATCGACGTCCAAGGACCAGGCGTTGTCACCTTCCACTGCACGCTGGTCGCCTCCCACTCAGCCCGATGCGATGAATTCTGCGTCGTCCTTGGCGTCGCTTTCGTCCATTGGGTCCATTCGTACGCCAGGACTGCCACAAGCAACGACTTCGAAGACTCCTGATCGTGGTGCTGTCCCAAGTCGGGCTGGAACAGATTCTAGTGCCAGCACAAACCACACCGCGTTTGGCTTATCTGCTCAGTCTGGGCCGCTCAGTCCGTCTTCCTCTGTCCGTCGGGGACAATCCAAACGCCTCACGCCTTCTTCCATCCCTTTCTTCCGTCGATCATCGTCGCAGTCCATGCAGCTGCCACCGTCTACCGCTGCAACGAGATCATCCTCCCCGACCCTTCACACCACTATGTCGGCAACGCAATCTCGTTACAAGACTTCTTCCCCTGACTACGCACCCCTGTCGACGTCCGTTCCTGGGTCCACACACAAGAAATCCTCGGTGTTAAGCCTGGGATTGCCTTCTTTGCTGAAATCTAGTTCGAGGAGGAGTCTTAATGCAGATTCAAAGGAGGCTGCTCAGAGGTTGAAGGAAGCGGAGAAGGAAAAGGCCCGTGCTGAGAAGGAGAAGAAGAAAGACGACAAGGATCGTAGTGAGAGCAGGATATCAGTGCTCATGGGAAGGAAGCGAGGCAAAGTACGTTTTTCACTTCATCATCATCCTCATCCTTTTTTGAGATTATCAATCCATCCAATGCTAACGTACGTGTTTCTGATCGCAGACACTTTCATCCACGGACCCTAGGAAGCCCAAATCTCCTGTTAATCTCCCGCCGATGCAGATCAGCGCCTTAGAGCCCGCCACGGCCCAGCGTGTAGCAAGGTTGAAGACCTCTAACTCCCTCTCCACGTCATCTTCGACGTCTGCGTCGAGTACGACACGTGCGCCATCTTCGTCGCGGCTAACGTCTCAGACCGTGAGTTCCATGCAGAAGCAATCGGATTCATCCCTTCGAAGTCGGAATCAGCTGCCAACAATCGCTGGGTCGCCATCCGTCGGCATCAACATCGTACAGCCAAGGGAGTTCAAAGAACCAGCTTCGTCGTCTCTGGGTAGTTCCACTTCTGGAATTACGAAAGAAACCCCTACGAAGATTCCTCGCATCTCGAGCCGAACTTCAGCAGTGTCGTCACCACCACTTAAAGGCTCGACCTTCAACAGTCGTCGTGCGAGCGTCAACGTGTCTGGTCTAGCTACCTCTACGAACTCATCGCCGACAGGACAAATGGCGAATGAATTTGGAGTGATGGAGAATGGGGAGAGTCAAACTGTCAACAACAAAGCAGGGGTCAGAAATACTTCTGTAAGGGCATCTCCCTCGACAATTTCCACGTCGCGCGTCCCACGCCAGGTATCAGGGGGCACATCGGGAAGTATCTTGCCACGTAAAAGCAACCGTGATTCGATATCGTTCAGTGGACTTCGTAAATCTTCCACGGGCTCTGTGGCTTCTGTCTCGACCTCTGCGGTACCGTCAGATGCGCCCACCTCGACGTCTCACCATCGTTTCTCGGCGCTTTCTCCGTCTAAAGGGCTGAAGCTTTTGAGCCCGAAGATTTCTTTATCGACGACTCGCTCGTCGAATAGCTCAGGAACACAGAACATTCATCAGGCCATGGGTTCCCCATCTTCGAGTCGACAATCCCTGTCCACTCCATCACCTGCACCGAGCTCTGTCGACGAGGAGGAGTATCTCGGAGACGAGGAGATGTTACTATATATCAAACGTCAGCAAACGAAAAAACTGGCTGCTGGGGCGAAACAGGAAGATTTGGATGATCTACTTCAGTTCCCTGAACCTCTCCCTCCTGGAACGCCTTCAACTCCCCAAGGTTGGTATTTCCTTCTTTGGTCGTATTGGCCGGATAAAATACTGATATTGTTTCTTCACAGCCATTTTGAAGAGCAGCCAGGCACAGTATCTTTCTGAATACGAACGCGACGAGATGCTTAAATATCCCAACGTCTACGTCATCGGTGCACGCAGCAAGAAGAAACCAGCTACGCTTGACAATACCACGAACAATTACGGCTACGACGACGAACGGGGGGATTACCTCGTCGTCAATCACGATCATCTGGCATATCGCTATGAAATCATCGACACTCTTGGAAAGGGTTCATTTGGGCAGGTATTGCATTGTCGCGATCACGAATCTGGCGAGTCTGTGGCCGTCAAGATCATCCGTAACAAGAAGCGATTCCACCATCAAGCATTGGTCGAGATCAAAATCCTTGATAACCTTCGCAAATGGGTAGGTCTCCGGCGTCTTTGGTTTTGCCTGTACTGAATTCGTTCTTTCTTAGGATTCGGATGAAAAGCACCATGTCATCAAGATGACAGAGCACTTCTATTTCAGAAATCATCTGTGCATAGCCATGGAGCTGTTGAGCATCAATCTTTATGAGCTGATCAAGGCCAATGGATTTGTCGGTTTCACGACAGCATTGATTCGCCGGTTCACAAGTCAGATGCTGCTGTCTCTGTCTTTGATGCGTCACCATCGTATCGTGCATTGCGACTTGAAGCCAGAGGTTAGTCCTACATACACCTATCCGACGCATCCCTGATCTCTGTCCGTAGAACGTTCTCCTCCGACATCCAGCCAAGAGTGCGATCAAGGTTATCGATTTTGGCAGTAGTTGCTTCGAACACGAGAAGAGTAAGTTCCATGTCCGTCGTTACTCTCGATCTCGATCTCACCTCTTTCGCTGCAGTCTACACTTACATTCAGAGTCGTTTCTACCGGTCACCGGAAGTTATCCTGGGTATGAATTATCATATGGCCATCGACATGTGGAGTTTGGGCTGTATCTTAGCCGAACTCTATACTGGCTTCCCTATTTTCCCTGGCGAGAACGAGCAGGAGCAACTTTCTTGTATCATGGAGGTCCTTGGAGCACCGGAGAAAGAATTTGTTAATCGCAGTTCTCGAAAGAAACTGTTCTTTGGTAAGCTATCTTGTGATGCGTTTGTTTCTGCCTGGCTCATCAATATATGTTTCTAGATCCAAACGGTCAACCGCGTCCGGTAGTCAATTCCAAGGGTCGTCGGCGTAAACCAGGCACCAAGACACTTGCGCAAGTGCTGAGATGCAACGATGAAGAGTTCGTCGACTTCATCGGCAAGTGCTTGGTCTGGGACCCGGAACGTCGTATCAAGCCACAAGCAGCTATGCGCCACCCTTTTGTCACTGCCGGACGACGGCCTAAGCCGCCACCGTCCGTCACCAAATCCACACTCTCCACTTCGAGTCTCACTGGTGGCCGCAGAAAAGAAGTGACGGAAACTCCGAAAAAGTCCTTGATCGGTGCCCCTACGCCTCTGACAGCGCGTACTTCTCGAACTACTACTAGCGGTAACCCCACGACCCCCAGCACTTCTTCCCAGCCGAACACGATCGGTTCAGCGAGATCGTACAGGGTTTCACAACCACAAGGGTTGACATCATATCATTCAAGTCGTACCCTGAATGGATTTGCTGTAAGTTTTTTTCTCAATCTGCTGCGTGCCCGATTCTATCCCTGACATCCTTGCCCTAGACTTCTGCCAAGTAAATTATGTTACCCCCCGACTCTTACAATTATTGGTGCTCTTGATGATGATGATGATGATGATTGCGGATTCTATCGCCTCGCTGACCTTAGATTTCACCTGGTTCTCATACTTAAAAGTTAAGCTGGCTTCTAGTTCAATACCCTCCGGATTAGTTTGCTGTATTTTCCTTCACTTGCTTCTTCCTACCTTGTTGTTTTCACCGTTGCACGTCCACATAATCCTCGCATTGTTTTTTTGCAATATAATTTACGGCATTCTCGGAACTTTGAATCTCTGAAATGTTGACTTCTTGAAACTCATTCTCGACGCGCCATCTATTACACAGCTTTAAATTGTGGAGTCCCCAGCTTCGTCCAAACATCGAAGCTTCACATATGTGTCTGTGCCCCATCCCTCCAATGATATGAGATCTAGTGACCCTCCGAAGTACCTGCAAACCCCATGTTAACGCTTTCAAGCAAGATGGCAAGAGACTCCCACTAACTTTGAATATAGCCTGCTCATTGGCAGCCCATACCCCAAACCCGCAATCGTGCCAATACCTGTCTGCAATCCCTTCTTGGTGATTTCCCCGAACAGATTTCCCTCTCCAGCACCTCCAGCACCGATCGCCGCACTCCCACCCACATGCTGCGCGGCATATGGCCCGCCCCCGCTCCCATCTTCCATTTCATCACCGTTAGCATCACGGCCGGCAGTAGTGAACGCGTAGGAGAAGATGCGCGCCATGTTGGTTGGGGAGACGCCTCCGCCTTGGTCTCGAATGCGGATAGAGAAAAAGTTGCCAGCGCCCTCGCGGCGAGATGGTGGGCAGAGGGTGACCTGGACTGGAGGTAATGATGCTTGAGAGGATGAGCGAGTGTAGTGGTGCTCTACAGTCGCTCGGAATGAATTCTTCAAGAGCTCTGTCAAGATATACTCGAGATGAACCGGTACATATCTTTGTAGATACACTATGAGTCAGTGCGTAGGGACCTAGTAACCAGAAAAGACATACGCGAAAGTGGCCTCCGGACTGCCATCGATCTTGATGGAGGGACTGACTCCCAGAGTCGCCTCGCACAATTCAGACACGAATGACCCACACATGGCGATCATCTCTTGGGGAGAACACTGCATATCGACGACGCCGCCTTTGGCAGCCTTCGGGTTGTCAATTGCGCGCGAGAGCGCTATGTGCTGCTCTGCAATTAACCGCACAGATATTCGATTCCGTATAGCGCCATCCAGAAAGTTGCTAACTTGAGCGGGAGACATATACTTGGAGCATTCCTGGAACCTATTGAATTGAGGAAGAAAACCATAGTTAGAATGGAGAGGAGGGAGGAGGGGACCTCAAACGTACCCTTTAGCCATCGTCGGAATGTCGTTGGCATGACTCTCCACAAGCCCCTCCAATTCCTCCGCGAATAGTGCATTTTCCTCCAGAGTCTTTGGCGGCGGATATGCCGCAAGATATTGAAAGCTTGCCTTGTACGCATTCAGCGTGTTCGCCACATACGGATTGGTCCCCACAATGAATGGCAGGGCCTCCAATGACCTCACGCGCGTCGCTAGACGTCTGGGAATCTCAGCGAGTGCAAACGAGACGGATTCAAGGAGGGATTCAGGTGTAAGAGGACGACCGAAGGAGAGCAAAGCAGAGAGATTCAATGGTCGCGGTTGAGAGATGGCATATTTGTCGAGCAGCTGAGTTATTTCTGCTGAGGATGCAGCTGGTGCACGGCGGTAATAGCGACGACGGGGAGATGCATGCAGGCGACTCAAGGCCCGAGTCTTCAGCGACATTAGCAGTTCATGGGAAGAGAGCAAGGGCAGCAGCAGTCCTGGTTATTCTTGACTCACTCCTTAGGGTGGATCTTGGAATGTTGTCACGATCGAAACGCCTCAAAGAGTTACGCGGGAAATCCGATCCCTGCGAAACGCATTCTGAATCCAACTCCTGTCCTCTCCTGCCTTACAGCCATGAAGTTACAGACTCAATTGTGGTCATTACATATAGCTTAGGCTATCGACGATAGATATAGATTTTCACAGAATGGTATTACACTTACAATCCGTAGTTCGTGTCTATAATGTCGTAACTATGAACGGTCGACCAAGGAAAGACGAGCCAGATGCCACTGTTCGTTGATGTGCATTGCGCAATCAGAATCAGGCGTCCTGCTCCAAAGCCCACTGAGGCAGCCAATCCTCCCAATCCGCCCATTCAGATACCTCCTCATACTCTTCTCCCTCCTCGACACCAGGGAAGTGAAGTGCTCCTTCTGCACCTTCGTCCCCATGACGAGGCTTCTTGTGGTGAGGCCTATCATGACGAGGACCCTTGCCGGGTCCCTTGTGATGAGGCTTCTTGTGGTGCGGTCCGCGAGGATCAATAAGCCCCCCAAGAACATGTACAGCACCGTTCAACCCAACGATATCCGAGATGAGGACGGATTGGCCGTTGACGAAGACTTTGGTGACGATGCTGGTAGGCTTGTGTGGTCCCGGGAAGGGAAGGGAGACGTTGAATTTGGCGATGTGGACTTGGAGGGTGTGGTTTGTGAGCAGGGTGGGGAGAGTTAGGTTCTGTGCGGAAACAAGGTGAACGTGGCGAGGGAAGGGTGGGTGCTTGGGGTGCTTCGGGCCCTTGGGAGGATGAGGAGGATGTTTAGGTCCTTTGGGGG
>CEMG01180545.1:0-11255 GCA_001179705.1 Baeospora myosura
TGTAGAATCAGCCAAGCGTTTATCGATCCCAACTTGAAAGGTAAGTAGTCCAGTCATGTCTACATGCATGTGGCTTACGATACCCGCTCAGCGTTGGCCGAATATGGCATCGGGGTTCACCACGCCGGTTTAGCATTGGACGATAGACGTGCTATAGAGGATCTTTACCTCAAGAAGATCCTGCGGATTGTCATCGCCACCTCTGTGAGTTTCCTGTCTGGTTCAACCGCAGTCCACTGATGGTATTACGATGAAAGACTCTCGCAGTTGGCGTGAATTTACGTGAGTCCCCGAACCTTGTTGCTGGGGAGATAGCTAATGCTTATGGATTCGAAGCTGCCCACACAGTAGTCATCAAGGGTGTACACATGTTTATGAACAGCGCCTCAGTAGAGTACTCCGATCTCGATATGATGCAGATGATGGGTCGGGCGGTACGTTCAATCGCTCTGGTTCCTGCTCTCGAATCTAATTGCCTGTTGCTGCCTTAGGGTCGTCCACAGTTTGGTAAATGTTTATCCTAAGACGTCGAGAGCGAGCCTAATCATAGTCACAGACACGGACGGCATCGCGATCATCCTGTGTGAGAGCGCGCTCGAAAATAAGTACAAGGCGCTCGCGCAAGGCAACACTATTCTCGAGAGTTGCCTCCATACCAATCTGTCTGAGCATCTCAACTCCGAGATAGGACTTGGCACAATCGATAATGTCGCCTCCGCCAAGGAATGGCTCAAGAGCTCTTTTTTGTACCAGAGGATCCAGCATAATCCTAAACATTATGCGCTTGGGAAAGACGATGACCAGACCTGGGAAGAACGAATCGACGACCTGGTGATCCAGAGTATTGAGAAGCTGAGGGAGACAGAATTGGTCGAGTACGCGACCGAGGGCGATACTAGTCAGCAGCTGAGCTCCACAGAGTACGGAGATATCATGAGCAAGGTACGGCTGTTTCTCGCTATTGACGCTGGACCGAGCACTATGATTTGACGTATCCTAACCTATGTTTCTAGTTTTACATCAGACAAGCAACGGTGAGTTCATCAAACCCTAAACAAGATCAACGCTCCTTGCTCAATCTTCGGGCGACTGGAAGATGAAATCGATCTTGTCTCTACCGCCTAGTCCATCGCTCCGAGAGATTGTGAGCATATCTTCTTGCACTATATACGCTCTCTCACGATGAAGTCAGCTTGAGATGATTTCGTCGGCAGAAGAGTGGGTTTGCGTCTATCAGGGCTCATGGTATATACTAAGTTGGCTATTCATGATAGACTTTCAGATACAAAACTTCGGGCATCCGAGAAGGGGGTAAGATGAAGTGCATACCGTATCACACTGAGGCTCATCAGATTCTCATCAGCCTTTCAACAAGCTCCGACGGCACAACGATATCCGCTACGAGGTCAAGAAGGTTGAGAAGACTTGCCACAAGATATTTCTCTTAATTCAGGTGCATCCTCTTCATTTTCTTTGCTGCTCGTAGATAGATACCTTCTGTCTTAGGCGGTTCTGGGCGGCATATCGCTCAACTCTCCGGAATACAAGAGCCCCGATAGTCAACCACAACTGGAGGCATTCAGTATATTTCGGCACCTTTCTCGGATTGCTCGAGGTAAGTGATCCCGTCTGCGGCTTTTTAGCCCTGATTAGACATCCCCTTGCCTGCAGCTATAGTCGAAGTTGCAATCGTCAAGAAGAAGGGTGCGCAGCTCAAGAATGGGCTAGAATTGTGAGTAAAGTTCGATCCGCAAACCAAGTTCTTACTATCAAGCCAATAGGGTCCGGTGCCTAACTGCAAAGGCATGGGAAGACAGGCCCGTCGTCTTACGGCAAATCGAATCGATTGGCGAAAAATCGTCAGTCGTAACTTCGTTTGCTCTGCTGTCATCGAATCTGACTGTTTGCTTTAAACAGCCTGAAGGTATACACCGACATATGCATTCATGTGCTCGCCAGAGTGTTCATGAGGATGTAGGTTCTTGCAGAGCATGGAATAACCTCGTTGGACCTTCTACGGAAGCAGGAGTCATTGAGAATAGAGGTCGTAAGTTCGTTTCCCTTCATAAACACAGGAACGCGGTGACGATTGAATTCTAGCTTTTGAACCGCCGTCCACCGTTTGGTCTAGAAATGCTGGCTTCTCTTCGCGAGTTTCCCGTATATTCTTTGAAAGTGACCGAATTGGAAGTTATCTCGAATGGTGGCAAAGACCCTGTTCAGGTCAATCTATCCGTGGAGTGTGGTCTCCAGGTGGAGACCTCGGCTCTCTCAAAAGCTAAAAAGCAGAAAAATCGCGGCATGAATATGACGGCTGTCTTGACCGTCACATCCGACATGGACTTCCTCGATTTTCGTCGAATACCGTGGGCATTTCATATGTTAAAAGCTGCTCACCAGTCTAATTAACCTTAATTCGAATGCAGCACTAAGGCCCTCAAAGACACGAAAGTGTTCGAAGTAAACGCGTCGCTGGAAAAGCCCAGTCAGTCCATTGTAGTCTATATGACATCTGTGAGACTCGCGCTTCTGGTTTTACCTGGTCTTAATAACAACGTAACCTAGGAATGCTTTGCGGGTTGTGTCTCAACACACATATACAGACCCAGCGTTGCATCTCAAGAGTATCCGACTAGGAACACGCGACCTGTCACAGAAGCGGTATGGTGCCTCTACTATTGTCGAATTCTTCTCTATATCTTTCGCAGGCTATGGAGATAGCTGGCATCGAAGATGATCCGGATTTCTGGAATATGATGGACGACCAGCACGTCGAAGTTGTGCCGGTCAGAGACCTTACAAAGGGTATCTATGTCAACTTCCTGTCGTCGTTTTTGCGCTTATAGTGGCAAAATCACAGGCAAGCAATCACAGAATGCTCATCCTTTGCACGATCAAACAAAAACCCAGCCATCTACTGTCTTGAAATCCCTCGATAGCGCACCAGTAGAACCTAAGAAACTTTCGAATGGCAATTATGAGTAACTGCCTCTCGATTCCTCTGATCTTCGTCACGTAACTCATGATTGTTAGATGCAACCATAGCTGCAAGGATAAGCAGAAGTGTAGACATCTTTGGTGTGTGATTACAGGCTTGGAAGATGATGCACTTCGTTCATCCGTGACTTCACAGCTGCCGAGACGGCTTACCAGATCCTCCGAAAATACCGAAGAACAAAGCAGCCCTCTCAGCCAAGACCGCTTCGGAACATTCTCAGTCACAAGCTCCTACCAAGACCTTCCTGGTTCAACCCGCGCCCATCAAGCCGAAGAAAACACAAATCCCACGCGATCGCACTCTCGATGACCTTGAATCCCTGCACAAAGCCACAAACGTTCAAAGTAATCTCAAGCTTGCCGACGGGAGACGGTTGAAGCTCGAGCCAAGCCCTCAAGTCACGCGGAAACGGAAACGAACGCCTAACTTCAATCTCGAATTTTCAGATCTCAAAGATTCCGAGCCTTCCAACTCTTACGTGCATGCGGGGGACTTCTTTTCTGACGACGACGACGACTTGCCAGAGGCCATCCTTAAGACTTCCGGCGACCCTCGTCCTGGTCGTAAACGCACTTCCTCTGAAGACGACCTGATAGATTCCGATATCGATGCTCTCATTCGTGATCTCCCTTCTGAAGAGTTCAACGGCGAAGGCACAAAACATACTTCCAACTCTAAGCGAACGCAGTCTCCTTTTACGGAAGCAAATAATTCTCCTCGGCTGGCTTCCCCCATGTTTTCGAAGAGATCAGACGCGGATGCAATGGATCACATCGGTCCCCCTGCCAAGCGTGTAAGGGTCACAGCGGAGGTAGATCTTGACATCGAGCACGGAGGCACCTTTCACATTGAGCCATTTGTTCGTTTACGCGGTTGCCGCTTTTCCGCCTCCGTACTGATCGTTCGCATAGACGAATAACGCCGCCGGAATTCATACAAAGCAAAAGAAGAACCGGAGCGACGGTGAATGCGAAAGACTCTTCCTGACAGACTCAGACGACAACACGAAAAATGATATGTTCTACGATGACGACGACGACTTCAATTATCAACCTTTCGATCCTACAGATACATTTCATGCTGAAGACCCAGTCCATAACGATGGCGGCGGCGACGACTTTGCTTTGGATCCGAATTGCTTTGCTATCATTCCTACGACTCCCGACTTGACTATGAACTCCGAAGAAGATGAAACCGATAAGTCCCGTAGCGAGCCGTCGACGTCCTTCTCTGTGCCCAGCGCTCTCCAGTTTCCCCCGTCATACGATCGGTTCCGACTGAAAAATACGTCCAGAGAAACGCACTCGACGCCAGAGGTGGATCTACAAGTGCAGGTGGAGGAAGAGGTGGACGATTTTGCTGAATTGGATGCCTGGCTGCAGAGCAGCGCCGTTGAGATTATTCCATAGTCATGCGTTGCGTTGAAGTCTAAAGGAGGTTGGCTAAACTCCGATGTCATGTCAAGGTCAAGATCGAATGGTTTTGTTGTTCTGCGGATCCATGTTTTGGGCATACTAGTAGTATATGGTTGCTACAAGGCGCTACCCATTCAATCTTGGTCTCCTTAGTACTGTGCGTACCCCTGAGGCGCAGACCCATGACCTTTGTATTGTGCGCAACACATATTTGGAGGAAATCCCTGACGGAGTTTTGAACGAACCTCGTAATAGATTGTGATCCTCGTGGTCGCCGTTCAATGGGGCCCTGGCATCTGATATCACGTTCAAGCGTCAATTGTGGCGGAACATTGGTCTAACATCCCAGCGCTGGCAATATGAAGCAGTACTCAGCATGAACCCACCCCCTTTGAGTTTGAATTCGGAGAAAGCTTGCGTGTACTAAGCTGCTGCTGCTTCCGTCGCACGACACTATCGGGAAGCTGAAAGATTCTGCCCGAAGATTGCTTTCGGATACTCGCCTCTACACATTTGGCTATGTATTATTGGACGACGTCAAGAGCCGCGGATCATGGCTGCTATGTTCGAGGCAGCTCGAGGGTCGTAATTAAAGTTCGACAGCCGCATAGTGCCCAGCGGCTGTTTTCGAGAAAAGAGAAAAGGAAAACGCTTACCATGCAGCTGCGACTCGGAGCGCCACGTTTTGCATGACTGACTGGCGACAACAGATGAGCAAGTTCGATGCTCCAAGGGGTCGCGAGAGATAGGCTTTGGTCTTGCTACCAGATCTAGAGAGCCGATAGCTTGAAGCAAAAATGTACGCGGATGACGGCGGACCACACCTACTTGAACACGCAAGGTCACTGTCGCGGTGCACGGATTCCGTGGTAATGAGCCGATCTTGCTGCCGTCTGGCACGATTTTCAGGACCCGGCCTAAATGAAACGGCATCTGTCGAACAAGTCGGTTCCTTGCTGTTCCTTGATGATATGTCAGAACTTGGAATTTGGTCAGAATAGACATAAGTATCGCAGATTCGTATCAGTACGACATTTGCCACCCTGACGGAAGAAAGGAAGTGTATTGAACTTCTCTCTTGGAAGATATTCTGGGCACTATGTGTCAGTTTTACTTTGATCTTCCCGCAACGTTATCGGAGAAGTGATGAGAAGTCACGGTGGTGCCACGTTTAGCTAGACTGCAAAAGGAAGGTGGTTGTTTGGCTGCGCTGTTCAAAATCCCTCAAAGAATCCAAAATCAATTTTCCGGTGACTACCGACCGTCAGTATCTGCCCTTATCTGCCCTGAGATACTTACAGGACGACACGTCTGAACCAGCACCATTTCATCGAAACTCTTCGTTTCCGTGTACTATACATCACACCTAATGTCGCCAGGACCATTGTGATGTCGCTGTTCTACAAAGTCTGACCCCGGTGCACCGAAAGGGTCACATGCGGACCCTATTAGGTAGGTCAGGGAAGTAATTACAGCAACCCGACGCGTTTAAGGACCCCCCTTGAGTGTCTAGTATCTACTTAACGGCAATCCTCGATCTGCCTGAACTGGACCGCGTGACTCCGGTGCAATATGCTTGGCGTTTAGATGACCTTTTCTACATCTTCGATGAAACTTTGTCTCGGGCAAAATCTCATCAGGGCTGTAAATGCCCGCGATGCATGTGGCTATGGCAATCCAAGCCTTACGAACGACACTTGCTGCTTCTTTTCTCGACCCTTCAAGGGCCACTTCATTCGAAGTTTCGTTATCGTCCCGGTCGCGCGGTAAATCCGCCGTAATGAACACATCCTCACCTTTTCCAGTTGACAGCAGGGTCAGGGCGCTCAATGGTTATTTCCATCGATCTGTATCTGTCGGACGTAATTTGCGAGGTAACAAACGACCATGGCCCATCGGAATGATCTCGATGGTGCAGTAGCTTCCTGTAAGTACCAGACACGACTAACTCTATAAAAGCCAACGGAATCCTGACATGACCTTTCAAGCTCAAGGGCTCGCACGAAGATGGCCGTCCTCAGGTCTTTCTCTCTCGCTTTGGTCCTATCCGTCACTCATGTTTGTCTCGTTCATAATATTGCCTCATCCCGGGACTAACGTCGATTTTGACGATGCCTCCAGTTGTCTCTAGCTTCACCTCACATTCGTTCACAAGACCACATTCGTCGTTTCGAACGACGTCAGTCTATACCAACTACTCTCCCTGGCTCATGGACGTCCTTAGGATGCTACACGTGAGTTTAATCTGGGTCCTTATTGCTGATCCGTATTCAATGCCTCTTAACCAGCGATGGCAATCCTGGAGGACGCACCCTCACTAGTAGCAGCTATACCAGCACAACTGCAATGACTATCGAAGCCTGCATCAGCTTTTGCGACAACGCAGGCTACATCTACGCTGGATTGGAATACTCTCAGGAGTGCTGTACGTTTTATGGCTCCACTTTTTCATGAACATCGCTGATCGCATGCAAAGACTGTGGCGACGCCTTCAGCAATGGTGGTGCTACCTCCACCTCGACCGATTGTAACATGGCATGCAGCGGTGATAACGCTGAGCTCTGTGGAGCCGGTAACAGGCTCAACGTCTTCTGGAGCGGCGCAACTCCTCCACCAGGACCATCATTCAAAGAGTCTGTGGGCGATTGGGTTTCTCTGGGGTGCTATACGTAAGTCGTTCCCATTACTGCTACTTCGGGTGACGCTTATAGGATCACACTGTAGCGATAACACTAACAATGATGGACGCACCCTCGAGAACGGTATGGGTCTATCTGTACCCAATACCATCGAGGCCTGTACCACAGCATGCTTCAATGCTGGTTATCCTTACGCTGGAACTGAATACTCTGGCGAGTGCTGTAAGTATCGCTTCTTTCTTTACTGTGGAGATTATTCATCGTGATTCCTGTTTTTTCCTGTGTAGACTGTGACGCGTCCATAACCCACGGAGGCCACTCCGCGGATGCTTCTGACTGCAGCATGACATGCGCTGGGGACACTACCGAATTCTGTGGTGGTCCCAACAGACTCAATCTGTATCATTATACGGGAACCCAGCTGCCTACAAACGGAGGCGGCGGCGGCGGCGGCGGTCCCCCGACAGGTGTTTCCCCCGTCACCGCCGGTCTCCCAAAAACATGGCACTATGCAGCCTGCTACATGTAAGTTCCTTGACCTTCGACTATTACAGAATAATTAATATAAGACGAAAGTGATAACGCTCATGGCCGCATCTTCGAAGTCGAACAAGGAGACAGTACCACCGTTACCGTCGAGAACTGCATTGCAGCATGTGATGCCGCTGGCTATACATTGGCTGGTCTTGAGTTTGCGGTACGTCGATGTTCCATCTTCTTTGACCCCTCTAGCAACCCTCCTCATCATCCATCTGATGTTCTATCCCTTTCTCACTAGTCACAATGCTGTAAGTTATGACATTTTTCTTAGTGACGTTGCTGAACTTACCCTTCTCTGGTATCTCTTAGTCTGTGGCAACCGACTTGTAAATGGCGGTGTGCCAGGTCTTGAGGCGACTTGCAACATGGGATGCAGTGGCGCATCAACGTACGTGTATATTTTAAGTACTTTCATTCAGTTGCTCGACGCTAACCCTCTTCTGTATTTTCTTGACGAGTAGGGAAGCTTGCGGAGGGCCCAATCGATTATCGGTCTACTCATCAACCGTGGACATCACCGCCCTGCCAGTCCCGGTCGCGAAGACAACTGATCTCCCTGGAAACTGGGAGTATGCTGGATGCTACACGTACGCACCGTTTCTTGTGTCTGTGTCTGTTCAAACTGATATGGGCGACTGAAATGCTGCTTGACATGACAGGGACACAAACACACGTGTTCTAAAATGGCAGACAATAGCACCTACGAACAATTCTGTCGACAACTGCGCCAACAACTGCGCTAGATTCGGATACACAGCAGCTGGAATGGAATACGGTCAAGAATGCTGTAAGTACACCCCCTCCAAAAGCCCCTAAAGTTCCGTATCAATCCGATGTCTGTAGACTGCGGTGATATCGCCGATCTTGCGGCCAATGGCGCTACTCAGGTCGACGAATCTCAATGTGAGATTCAGTGTCCTGGAGATCCTATCCATCTGTGTGGTGGTGGGTTGACGATGTCTCTGTACACCTGGAATGGAGATGTCAACGTCTGGCATACACCAACGAATAAGGGATACTACGAAGTACGTGTCCATACCTCGGTGGTCTCATCATATACTGATCATCATCACCTTCCAGTTCTTTGGTGAGCCTTTGTATCCTATTTTGATACATATGTCTTTTGTGACCAAACTTGAACCCTTCCAGTCCCAGGGTAAGTTCGCCTTCGACAGATATCACTTCTCTGGCTAAGAATTAATATCTAATACTTAGTGTCGTCGTCCCTCTTATTGCGACCGTGGGCATCAACAACAAGGTCACATTCCTTGAGAAAGCTGGCACTGGGTGAGTATCAAAGGAAGTTTCCAACAGTCCTATCTCATTCACATCGTACTTACTTCAGGTTCCCCAACTCCACTGGAGCATACGAACTCGATATGAGTTTGATAGACGACTGGGAGACTGCCTGGCGACCAATGCACCTCAAGACGGACGTCTTCTGCTCTGGAAGCATCATTCTTCCCGACAAGGCCGGGCGGCAGATCAACGTGGGGGGTTGGTCCGGAGGTAATGGAGTTGTTTGTTCTGTTTTCCGCACCAATTTGAACTAATTATACTTCCAGACAGCAATTTCGGTGTCCGTTTATATACTCCCGATGGTGCTCCCGGTATCGACTCTGTAAACGACTGGGAGGAAGATCACACCATTCTCTCCCTCCAGGTCAGTCCAGGATTCCACTTCAAATGTGTCCGGACCCATCAAACTAATCATGCTTGCACAGCGCGCACGCTGGTATCCTACCGCTGCTTTGCTGCCTAATGGCACCATACTCATCGTCGGTGGCGAGATTGGATCCAATGATCGAGCTCAGCCCAATCTGGAGATACTGCCCAAGCCTGAAGGTGGCGACACTGTGATTGAGCTCGACTGGCTCGTACGCACGGATCCTTACAATCTATATCCATTTATCATGGTGCTTCCTGGTGGCGGGATCTTTGTCGGTATGCTCATAATACTGGTCGTATGCTTCATTTCTCTTAACCGTCGTACCCATATAATGTAGCATACTACAACGAAGCGCGCATCCTTGACCCCGTGACCTTTGACACCGTCCAGACCCTGCCGAATATGCCGGGTTCAGTCAATAATTGTAAGTTCCCCCTCCATTTTCCGGGCTTCTTTGCTTCGTGCTAACCCAATTCATTCTCTACAGTCGATGCGGGCCGCACTTATCCCCTCGAAGGAGCCGCTATGATATTCCCTCAACACGCTCCTTATACGGATCCTCTCCGCATCATCGTCTGTGGCGGCTCCACACCCGGCCCTGCGCAAGTCCTTGATAATTGTGTGCATATTGCACCGGAAGACACTAACCCTCAATGGACCATTGAGCGCATGGCGAGTGCCCCGGTTATTTCCCCTCAAGGATCAGTCTCATGCTCATATTTGTTCCTCAGCCATCTCGTCGTGTCATGCCTTGCATGGCTCCTCTTCCCGATGGTACGTTCTTGATTGTCAACGGCGCTCAGGAGGGTGTTGCGGGCTTCGGCCTGGCCAGCGACCCAAACCTAAACGCAGTCCTCTATGATCCCACCCTTCCCATCGGCCAGCGTTTCTCGATTCTTGGTAACACCATTGTTCCTCGGTTGTACCACAGTGAGGCCACGCTCTTGCCTGACGGGCGTGTCATGATCTCGGGCTCTGACCCACAAACCCCTGGATTTGATGAAGAGTTCCGAATTGAGGTATGCTACTTTGAAGCTCTTCATCCGATTTATCGCTAAATTTACATCCCTCGCAGGTTTACGTGCCCCCGTACCTCACCGCCGGGAACACAGCACCCACATACGGCCCGATAGCAATCAGCGACTGGTCTTACGGTGGGTCTTATGACATCACGAATGTTGTTCTCCATCAAGGAAGTACCGCAAACATGAAAGTCTCCCTCATCGCCGGTAAGCAATGCCTCAAGCTCGAAGAAGGACGAACTAATCGCCACTGATATTCTCTAGCCACCTCGAGCACCCACGGAAATGCCATGGGCTCGCGTACGATTTTCCCGGCATTCTCTTGCAACGGTGCCACCTGCACCATCGAAGCACCTCCCAACGCAAACGTGTCCCCTCCGGGATGGCACATGCTTTTCATCGTCGACGGTGGAACTCCTTCCAATTCTCAATGGGTCCGCATCGGTGGAGATCCCTCGGAGCTAGGCAATTGGCCCGATCTTCCTGGGTTTACTCACCCGGGGATGTAAAATGTCTCGAGAGGTATGATATTTATATTTAGTGATCGTTGGGTTGGACGGACTTTAGGTGGACTTTCATTTTTCGTTTAACGGAAGGACGTCTGGTGATATAATTTTCTTTTATAAGCCTTACCAGTAACTCGCGTTGTGTTTCTATCACGCTCATTAAGCGCAACACTCTTTATCCCTGTTCTGTATATAAAATAACCAGTCACAGTCGGTATCTCCGAGTCGGGTTGTGAATCTTGGAAACTGTGCCTTCACACATGGCCATGGGCGTCAGGGATGATTCATTTTGGTGAGCGGTTGAACAGGGTTAAACTGTTATTTGAAGTCCACAGTTTGTTCGACTCAAGTACATGCTGAGAGCAAGTGACTGCTACGAGCTGCCATGACATTGTCAGGCCAAGGAGGCCATCTATTTTTAGCATCTCGGCTATATTTGCGACACGAGGTCGCACGTGGCAGTGGT
>CEMG01180548.1:0-11614 GCA_001179705.1 Baeospora myosura
CTGGCTCCATGAATGTAGCCGGACCTACTGTTTGGAAAGGTTAATAGCATATAGCTTGTATGATCGGCTACTAGCTTCAGTACTTGTGTAGCTACTAGCCTCTTGTTTCTCCGTTTCTGTCTTTTAATATTTGACGGGTGTATGTTTGGCATCAGCGTGTTTGCTTTTGACGCCTGTGCTGAGTCATAATTGCAAGCGCCCAAAACGTTTGAATTTCCTTTGATCAACCACGCAACGCCGCAAGCAATCTCAGCCAACAGCTGTCGCTCGTTCATCCAATTATCATCACCGATATGCAGCTCTAGGGCTCTTTGACTCCGCTTTTTTTCGTCTCTTCTCGTCCACAGATCTTTCCAGTGTCCTTTTCCAGTGCGCACTGCCACAAGCCTCTCCAGTGCCGTCCTGTGCTACTGTGGCAGCGATGATTCCAGGCGAGAGCTTGCAAACGTAGCTTGTGCACGAATGCCGAGACAGAAGGATCTGGGGCGGTCCTCTATGGTTCCATCCATTCCAGCCCCAGAAACATCCGGAGCTTATCTGAACGTCAGAAGACAGCGGAGGGCCCGGGAGGAAGAAAGGTGTAGAAACGCAACTCTTTCATTGACCGTGGTTTAACAGGTGGATCCAGTACGTCTGACTCTTCAATCATTGTTATCGACAGCTTGACCGTATCTGACATTCGTCACAGGTCTGAAATCCACAGGCGGGCTGTTTCTGGACGTCGAACCATTGTCGCAGGGCTTTACCTTCTTATTGTGGGCTTCATAAAGCTACCTCCGTTTCCATGCCGCCCTCAACAATGCCCACCGCTTCACTTCGGGTTCTCGGGACAACCGAGTTAGGACAATACCATCGCAGGTTCCATCACAACAGCTTTATAGTAGCACAGCCCCGGAGATCGACGCATTAGAACTTAAGCGACTACCTTGTCTTTCAAAACCTACATAACACACCATAGCCGCTCGACATCCCAACTTATTGCTGAACCTTCCCCCGCATCTTTGCTCTTCCTCGCATCCATCATGGCCCCGACATCTTTCAACGCCACACAAACAGACTTGAGCTCGGAGCTCGAGGACATCGTACCATGTGTCGGATGCTCGACCTCATCGAATTGTGAGCCCAATCCTGTCCATGTTGTCTTGTTTGCTTGACTGACAATGACAACCAGGTGCATTCGTCGTCGTGTTCTTTATGCTTGTCTTCTACGCTCTTGCGCTATGGGACAGATGGCTGCAATTGAAGATGCGCGAGCAACAGAAATTACGATGTACATACATGTCTTCCTCGACATCTTGATTAAAATCGTACTAACCTACATTCTGTAGCGACAAGCACAATACAAAACTACGTTTCTGTCCGTACTCCGGTCATCCGGAAAACGTCACCAAGTCCACAACGTGGCAAAGTACAAGCCGAGAAAGAGACAGGTGTGTAAACTGTAAATCTTACCAAAGGGACTGGAGTGAACGCGATTATCATAGGTCTCTTGACCATTCCATCGCCGAACCCTGCTTCAAAACCTTACGGTCCGCCTCTCTGAGAACGTCTCTGATGATGATCTCATATCATGAATGAATGTTCGGATGGGAGATCCTTGGATGCCGTTTCGATTCCTTGAATCTGACACTCCTGCGCCGGCAGTGTATCACTAGTTACCGTACGTAGAACAATTAATGTATATGTATTATGGAAACCTTGTAACAATTGACTTAAGCCAGGAAGTCATTACCTGGCTAGACTGAAATCGAGTAGAGTCAAGTCTTATCAGATTGACGCCTGTTTACATCGTTGTACGCGAATCATGCTGCCGGGACCCGCAATGATTATTGACAGCCGACTAGTCGCATCGACGTGTGGGTCCAATGAGGCCGTTTGTTGAGAAGCGAACATCGGCGGCAACCAGACCCTTTTGAGGGCCCGAAGCGTCTGGAGTCCCTCCAGCTTTGAAGGGCCTTGCCTATCGGTTCTCCTCTGCTGTACTGGAATCAGTTACTTATTGGAGACTGTCGTTGATTGCCGGCATCAAGGCTCGAACATCTTGCACCCACAAAAGTTTCGGACAGCAGACTCGGACCTTCAGAACGATGATCGATGCACAGCTAATTCACAGCAAACTGGGCCCTACACTACGCATTCCGGTCCTTATCTATCAGTTTTGTCACCGTTGTGGGCGTCTCTGTCTTACAATGATCCTTCTCTTGGACAGTTTACAGCTTTCTGCGCTTCTGCATAGATCCGCCATCGAGTCAGACAGGTGGTACGGGGTGCAACATACCATAAACAAAAAGCTGTGGAGTGTTCAATGGTCACATTGACTTCATTCTGCCGCGCCTCGAGGGCAGACAGAATCAAATTCACCGGCGCCTATGGAAAATGGCTATAAGTTCATCGACTCGAGGGTGGTAGTTCATCACCATCTTTCAGCAATTGCATCTACCACCTTTCAGTCATGGCTTCCAACGTCATAAGCCGCAGAGATCTGGACCTGACTGTTGAGGACCTACTCGTTCCTATCCTGTTGGCTTGTGAGTCTCGATTTATATCTGCCCGGGGTGAATCTGACCCTGTGTTTCCAGTGGTCATCTTTGTGTTGTCCGTACTAGTTGCCGGGGCAACCTGGTATTGCTGTAGGTGGATCTGGGGATCAGGAGGAACACCGTGCAGGGATGAACTCCCACTGCGCAATGTAAGGTCCTGGGACCTTCATCCGCTGTCTTCAAACCCACCCTCAACCGAGGATAACACTACTGTCGATGCTACAATCACAATCATTAGCCCGCCACCTAACGCCCTCCTCCACTGGCCACTCAAGTGTCAAAGTAGTGGGCATCCTTTTGACGCAGAGAAAGGCGTCATGTGCCCTGGTAATGCCTTGTAAATGTGCGCAAATGATAGGATTGCAGCTGACCCAACCTGTCATCCACAGAATATAATTTCTACACGCTGAATTCGTTTAATCCAACCCCGCCGGGGAATCACTCACAGATTGTCCCCTCCTTCCTTGTCTATAATCTACCTACAAATGACAAGGAATCATTACCCCCCAACGTCGGCTAATGGCTCACGTTTATCTTCAATCCAAGTGCAACTCGGAGTATATATCTCCCGCTGGCAGCCACCATTTACATATTTGCCTCTATCTTGGTACCGCACTTTCTCTCACTCGAAGTGCCAGTAAATTGTGTTCATATGCTTCCTCCAAAGATTCGACACCCATTCCGATATTCACGAGTCTATTCTCTCGGTACCACGCATATCTGGAGCTCCGCACACTGTATATATCATCCCTCGCTCCATACGACTCACGACAGTTATGTTCTTTTTCTCCCCCTTTCTTCCAGCCCTTCGTACTAGATTGTACTTGTAAATAGGTCCGAACTCCCAAAATCACTCCGTATCAGTCAATGGTCTACATTCGGCACCTCTGCATACAATTCCACAAGAACAAGATTTACTCGACCCAGTGTTACCGAACACCCCTCGAAATAGACATTCGCTGCTCCCGATCCTCCCTGAATGCAATACTCGAAGAGGCCCTAGAAAGCTCTGGTCTCACCAAAGGTCTTGCCCCCACATACATCGCCCCATTCAGAATCTTCTCCGCATCCGCCAGCACGTCAGCGCTACTCAACCGATACTTCCTCGGCATGATCCCCTTCCCAAACGTCTTCGTGACATGGTTTGCACAAAGGAGCGCCACAGTCATATTATTGACCATATGCAGGGGTACAACAATTCCGAAGATCGCAGACCAGATCATGCCGAGATTGTGTTTTTCGAAGCGATACAGCTTTCCCTTGCACCCAGGGAGCGGCGTGCGAGGATAGCACCTGTTGCTCAAAGTGGCTTCATGTAGGGGGCTATAGAAACCACAGCAGCGGAGCGAATCTTGGATGAGAAGTCGTTCGGAAGAGGTGTAGTACTGACTCCACGAGTCATCCAGCTTGTGATCTAGAGAGAGGGCGGCCCGTTTGTAGGTTACGTAGCCTATGGCTAGAATAGATATCAGTGCTGGCCAGAGAACGAAAGCGTAGACGGCGAGAATTGGTCGGGAGTTGAGTAGGGTGCCTGTCATGCCCACTAATGCGCAGAAGACGAGTATGGAAGATGCCAATGTGACGAAAACCACAACGTCATAGTCTGCTACAGACATCACATCTGCATGTTCCCATGCTTTTCAACCTATAATTAGAGCTTGTTCTATAAGCGAATTTGAACGAAAGCTCACCTCTAGACCATGTCAGTGTCGCACAGACCAAGCCCATTACCCCATAGGCGAAAACACATAACACGCTGAGCATCAAAGACCACTTGAAACCATTCCACGTATCCACCTGATCAATCCCCAGTCCTTGTCCATCCTCCAACGCGTCCAATGCAAGTCTCTTCGCCCCAACACATGTCCCGCCCGCCCCTCTCCTACCATCCAAGTTTCTCAGCGACTGTGGCCGGGGCCACTTGTTGGTAAATTTGGCCGTGGTTCCAATAGACGGAATCAGCGTACTATGCCCACTATCAGCAGACGCGCTCGAGGCGAAGCTCTTTGTCGAGCATACCGTCTCACCGGATTGGCTGCGACTCGAAAGTGTTGGCGCTTGTGTAGAACTCCGATCGTGATTGAAAAAATCATAGTCCGTAAACGAGAACAGGGACACCGGGACAGGCCTAAACGTGACGAAGCTGAATCCCCGATTCAACGAGGAACGTATGGTTGAGAACCCCCCACTCGACTCGCTCCTGTTCCTTGGATCCGTGAAATCCGGGGTGGGGAGACGCGATATTTGTGATGCACGCGTTTGTGTGGAGTCGAAGGATTGGATGGACTGGAAGGAAGCATCAGATTGGGCGCGACAAGGTGCGTCGGGACGAGGTGTGAGTGCGACTTGGGTAAACTCTGGCGAGGAACGATGCTCTTCGTCTGTGTATAGTGTATCGAACGGATCAACACAGACGGTTGGAAATCGCTCACCCGATAGCGGGAGTGGCACGAAAACGGGCGAAGATGGACGAGAATCAACAAGCCGTGGCGCAAACTCTTCCTGTTTGGCGCGTGAGGTATCTTCGTAACAGATGTCGTCCTTGATTTCGTGGTGTGTGGTGCGCAAAGGGAATCCCCCTGAGCGTCTTCGCAGCCTGTTCGCATACCAAGGTTCTGGCTTCAGTGATGGGGTGCGAGATTGCATGTCGTGGAACAACTGAAAGTAAGAGAGAAAGAGGGGTCAGTGTCAGCCGCAAGCCCCAGAGGTCTACCTTCATAGATCAGGCAACCCATCCAATTTCAAATGGAAGGCGGAAGCTCTGGAGGATGATAGTGTAATGATCTGTGTCCATTGGTAGTCCATAATGCCAGAACATAAGATACGCAATACAAGTGACTTCGGGAACGAGAGAAATGAGGATAGCAACGAGGCGAAGAGCGGCATAATATTAACGAAAAGAGTACAGATACGGAGATGCTGATGCGAGAGAACCAAAAGAATGTCGTGAGTATGTAAGATGGCTCGAGATGGATGATATGCAAAAATGAAGTCCCAAAGTCCGATTAAAAGGAACATACGAAACGTGAGACGAGCGGCGGGTGGTATCGCTTCTGATGCGCCAGAGAGATAGATTTTGGGAAAGGGATCATGCGGCGTTCTGTGATAGTTCAATGGGGCAGTTGGCGTCATTGATCTGGGTGGTTGTCTCATGCTTGGAAGGTAGTCCAGCGATGTCCATGTCAAGTACAAGACGGAATTGTAGGGCTGAGAACCAACATTAGCGTCTCGATCTTCAGACCCAATGTGAAAGTTCATACCAGGACGGTTCCCATCCACATACAGCGCTGAGTTCTTGCACGCATTATACCAATTCGCCCCTGCCCAGAAATCAGCATCAGCATCAGCCAAACCCGCTCACAACACTGAACTCACACGTCTGATCTGAGTCATTCGTAGCAGTGTACGTGAAATTCAGTGGAATTAAAATATCCGGGAATGACTTGGCTGGGAGGGTCTTATGGCCAAGATCTCCCGTGCCAACGAGTCGACCCGTGTCTACGTCGTATACGCTTGCGTAAAGGTGCTTGAAGGTCAGTGGTAGAAAGTTGGCGCCAGTGTCGAGCTGAAGGTCGGCGAAGGCAGGGAATGAGAAGTTAGCGGGGGCGCGTGAGAATTGTGATGGGATGGCTGTAGCCCAATCCCCTGTAGCATTGGCTAGTGGATGATCGTTGTTGAACGAGAATCCGGGAACTCGAGGAATAGTGAACGCCAGGACGAGGACAATACTAAAAGGACCACGAGTCAGCAGATAAAACTTTGATGAGGATAAGAAACGTACGCCGCAACGAGACCGAACAGGACAAATACTAATGTTCGTCTTGTAAACCACTTTCCGCACAGACCTCGTTCTCCTCGATTGAATGCCTTCCATGATCGCTGTCGTCCTTCGGCCTTTTTCTCCCGTCTCCCAGCCTTGGTCATTTCCCGCATCTCAGACCGCTGCCATTCGGGTCCTAGTGCAGGCACAGTCACAAGCTCAACAGGGCCAAGAGAGCTGGCCCCATCCTCCCCTTTCGCCGGTGGTGTCTCCAGAGCTTGGTACCTGTGAAAATGATCAATTTCGCGTTGCCACTAGAATCAAGAAGACTCACCCATTCCCCTGACCAAAGGCGTTGCTGTATCTCGGACCCGCATTGTTGAAGTCGGCATACACATCCCAAGCATCATTCCCCGGGCTCGCAGGCGTCTCCTCGTCCCTTCCTCCCTTCAACGGCTCTTCTCTTCCCGCGTGACAGAACGATCCCCGGTTGTACCCTGCAGTGCCAAATCGCTCGCCATTCATCCCGTCCAAATTCCGTGAAGCTCGATCTGGGTTGAAGAACGATGATGCATCGTCCCTTCCTCGACCTGTTGGCTGACTGTCGTGATGCGATGGCGACGCAAAATCTGCATTGAGAGCGTCCAGAGAGCCCTTACGACCACCGTAGAATGACGAGACGGTTGATTTACGGTCAGAATCCATAAGGATGTCCGTCAGAAAATGAAAGAGAATGAGAAATGGACTTGGGTTTTTTGAGTTGGCGCGCAGAGGAGCCTGCGAGCTTGCAATTTCTAATGAGGTTACGTAATATCTGTACTTACATAAGCATTACCCACATGGCACACGCAGGGTTCTATTTTTAGGGTCCTTAGGCTTGACTCCTGCCGACGAGTTCTCTTTCTCAGGAACTTGATCTCGGGGATACCAAGGGAGGTCTCACTGCTCAGTAGGTCCCAGTTCTGTAGAGTTCCACATCATTGCGCAGCAGGTGTGCGAGTTGATCAGGTTGGGCGCTCATCAGACTCGGAGACTACTCAGAGTTAAGCTGATATCCATCACAATTGACAAGGTCGCTGCATAGGATTTATCTCAAATTTATAAACGATCGAGATGATCGTGACAGTCGCCTCCTTCGACGACTTGGAAGATTCTCGACGCGGCCCTCCGACAGCTCTGTGACTCGCGAGGCCTTTCCTGCAAGTGAACACCGAGCGAATGGAGTTGGAATGGAGGCGAAACAGATCGGCACAAGATCGGCAATAAGCGAACCAAAATTCTATGAAGTAAGAAAAACCCACACAGGACTTATGTACGTACACCACGTGTGCCGTACGGTGATACCAGGCCGCACACATTTTTCTACTTAGTGAAGTTCAAGATGCAACCCTGGGTGAAAAGGTTGCCCTTACCCTCACTCCCTCCAACGGTGATGGCCATCCTCCTACGGTTCTCAGGAAACAGACGACATGTGCTCTTTCTACTAGTTGGCGGGGCTATCATTGTACTCTTTCTTCTCTCCCGATCTCCAGTCTTTGGCTCGAGCGGACGAGTCTTTCAAAATGCCCCAGTGATTCCAGCACATATCTCTTCACCTCCACGATACGAGCGTCTGCGAAAATGGGAAGATGAGCTGCCACAGCATGATCTCGATCTTCCCTTCCCAGAAGGCAGAACCGGGCGCTATATCAAGTTTTCAAACCAGATAAAATCTCTTGGATGGAATAATGTCATGAACGAAGTGTACGCCCATAGCATATCATCCCCCCAGGGTCATCTCGCTCACATCTCTTTCAACACAGACTAATGAACGCCCATCTTGCATATGTCTCCAGACGTGCATATGTCTTCCAGGACTATGTCTGGAAACCCGAGTACTACGCTTGGCCTGAGGAACAGATGCACGAATGGCCACCCCGTACGCCTCTCAATGCCTTGATGGCCGGCCCCGCCACAGGCTTGCCTTGGGGCGAAGATGACACCGCCCCCCGCTCCATATCCGAAAAGTGGTTTGACGTCGTCTGTCCCAAAGACGAACGCCGCATCATAAATACCCGCGATGTCAAACCCGCTGTCTGGAATTCTCCAGGCGCCGATGTGCTCGCTCATTGGGCAAAAGTCATCCGGGAGGCACCAGAACGGTGTCTAGAAATCGAGGGAGCTTCACACGATGAGGACAACTTCTCGCAGACATTCGACTTGTGGATATTCGGGTCAACGCGTGTGTTATCCTTGTGGGATAGCTTCTCGAAATCGCCGGTGTCCACGCTGCTGGCTACGTCACCCATCGTAAAATCAGCCGTCGATGCTAATGAGCTTATTTTCCTGCCTCGCGGCCGACGGCCTATGCCGTCCTATTCGCGCGACCCCTATGAACGTATGATGGCCATGCACGTTCGCCGTGGGGATTTCTTCGAGGCGTGTCAGCGCCTAGCATACTACAACTCGACCTTTTACAGCTGGAACCTCCTTCCCTCTCTCCCTGACCCTTTGGTCATCGACCCGAAACTCGCATGGAATACAACACAGTACATCGACGCTTTCAATAAACGATGTTTACCTGAAATAGCCGCGATTGCTCAGAAGGCTCGCACATCTCGGGAGGCATACGTCAATGCTGCGAGAGCGGCCGAGCGACGGCGCAATCTGGACGTGATGTATCTGCTAACGAATGAAAAGGGGCCGTGGCTCCAGCAGATGAAGGATGCGTTGAAGAATGATGGATGGAATACGATTGTGACGAGCAGTGATTTAGTGCTCAATGACGAGCAGATGGACGTGAACATGGCGGTGGATATGGAGATTGCGAGGAAGGCAGCGGTGTTTATCGGAAATGGGGTATGTCCTTCACGAACTTCAACGTCATTGCTCTGTGACTGACGTGCTTTAACCACCAGTGGTCTTCATTCACGAGTAACATCATTCATCGACGGCTAGTAGACGGGAAAGCACCTATCAGCATACGGTTCTGGTAATGACATACATGGACATCACGATACCCCTGCTGAGATTTCATCTACATATACCTTTCAAATTGTTTTCACGCTGTTGTTTTCCGGGGATTCAAGTATACCAATGGGACGTTTCTCCGTGGGATTTAGTTTGGATTTAGTACTGTAATATAGTATACCTACCTACGCACTGGGCCCTGGCAGAAGCCATCGATATTTCGATATTCATCGCACTTCAACACTTGTAGTAAGAATAATAGACGCTTCAAGATTTCTTTAGACTCTTAGCCTTTCTATCAACTTTCTATTCAAGTGTCGTGGACTCGTCCCGGTCATATTTCTGGCTACAGGGGGTGACTTGTGGGCGCAATGTGGGCGCCGATGACGTTGATGGTCATGTGATTGACCCCCTGAGGCTCCAGTTAGGGAGGGTTAGGGCCGGTCGTCGTATTTCAAAATTTATACTTACCCTATAACCTCCTATAACTCAGTCTCCTAGATAAGTAGACGCTAGAGACGACGATCACCGTTATTTGGATTACCTGTAATTCAGACTGAGACCTCTTCATTTTGGGCTCATCCAGCTCAACACCCTCGCTTTTCTATCCACTACGCGCAAATTGTGACCGAAAAGGTTTTGGCCTCCCTGATTTTGTCCTGGTTAGTCTATTCAACTTCTCCAATGGTTCGTGAATCGTCTCACAGTGTCTTTTTTGAACAACCTGTAGAGAAAATGTCGGCCTCCGAATCCCAACAATTTAAGGTCTTGCACCAACTTCAGTCATCCGACATCTTACCCCGCCTTCGTGCGAATGACCGACCAACTTCACTCGAACTCGGGGAGATGGAACGATTGCTTCGGAATGGCAAATCTGAACTCACTCGGTATGATGTTGAGATAGGAAAGCTCAGAGCGGCAGCAGTCTCTTTGGAGAACGAAAGCAAAAGCTTGGACGGATATCTGAAGACGTACGGCGCATTCCTTTCGCCAGTCCGCCGATTGCCTCCAGAGATCCTGCAGGAGATTTTCATCCTCTGCTGCCCTGTGAACACCTTCTATGAGGAGGGGGTAGACGCTCCGGCATTGATTCTAGGAGTGGTATGCTCCCATTGGCGCAGGGTTGCGCTTGCCACTCCAAGAATATGGTCCATGATCGATGTCGACCCACAGTGGGACATACGAACCATGGAAACATATATGGAGCGCTCGGGGCAGGCACCTCTCACTATACAAATGACTGGGACTCACCCGGGGTATCGAGAAGACAAGCAGGGCTATGCTCTTGCCGTCCTGGCTCGCCACTCGCATCGATGGGCGAGCTTGTGTCTCGACCTTCTGCCGACTACTTTACTTGAACTCAACTGCATCAAAAACAAACTGCCCATTCTCGAAACGCTAAATGTCGAAACCGACAATCTGGCGGACTTGGACCTCGACGTCATTTCCAACATCTTCAAAGATGCCCCCATGCTGCACACTTTGATCACCGACGGTTGCCTTGATGGACCCGGCCTCGATCTCTCCTGGACGCAGATGAGAAATCTGGAAATGAATTCATCCGCGACCCAGTCGTTCATCCATGTAATGGCACAGTGCACGTCGCTAGAGGAGGCTACCGTAAACCATGCAATGGGGAGTGATGTACACGCTGTAACAGCTTCGGAGTTGGCGAGTCTCACAATGATGCCAAACGTTGATGAGCCTCGGAGAGGACTGGCTGCGCTGGGCAGCATAATTTCGGCCCTCACGCTCCCATCATTGAAAAGTCTGCATTTCCGCACTTTGAAGGAATGCGTGGCGCCTGGGTTTCCCGCCGACCAACTACAATCATTGTTCGCGCGGTCATCATGCACCCTCACCAACCTCACTCTTGACAGAGTCCCGGTTACATCTGCGCAAACTCTAGACATCCTGCGATCCCAGCCATCACTCGAAAATTTGACGATTAACGAGTTATCTGTTGGTGCAGCTGACATCGCCAATGGCTTCATCAGTGAGCCCATCGTAAACCGTGGTCTCCTCCGCGCTATGCACACCCACGTCGCAAATACATCGAGTGTCCCTTTCTTGCCCAATTTGACGCGTTTCGCCTTCACTGTGCGGGACACGTGTGATATTGAAGCATTCGCATCTATGGTCATGTCCCGATGGTCACCCAACGGGGTGATATCACCGGACGGCAAAATCGCCTGCCTCAAATCGGTATCTCTGGAATTTTTCGACGGGGCGGGCCTGATGCCGTCGATCGCACATCTTCAGCCTTTGCTGTACCTTAGGACGGCGGGGTTGGAGGTCAAGTTAGGTGATCCCAAAGGATACATAGAAAGAGTTTTGAAGGAGTTTTGAAGCCTTAGGTTTACTA